>CM042397.1:4991560-5069060 GCA_023634145.1 Thymallus thymallus | reverse complement strand
CCCACTTTTCCACAACATGGGGTGTGTTTTTGACCAACTCGTAAAAAACCTGGAGGAAACAACGCTCTGTATCACAGATGTTTACGAGGATGTCCAAAAGTTCCAAATGAAGATGCTTCAGCGGAAACAGGACAGCTTTTTTTGGATCCCAGACCAAGCAGCTGATGGACAAATGACCATCAGCACAAAGGTCCAAGCAGCTGATGGACAAACGACCGTCAGCACAAAGGTCCAAGCAGCTGATGGACAAACGACTGTTAGCACAAAAGTCCAAACAGCAACAGGACTTTGAAGTTCTATGTCATTACATACATTGACAAGTGGTTTGATTTCTCACCAGAAAATGTAATGGTGAAACTGAAACTGATCGGCCCCTATGAGGAGCTCTCCTTCACTGACCTGGAGCAGGTGGTGGTTGCCCTCAAAATGACAGAGACAGTCAGTATGGACCAACTCTATGAAGAGTTTTGTGCTAGCCAGGAAAAAATACAGAAAGCCAGACAGGATACAACAAATATCCACCAGTGAGAAGTGGGTGGCAGTTTTCCAAAACCTAGGGAAAGCCAACTTGATCAACATGTTCAGTATTGTCTCATTTGTCCTCAGTGTGCCAGGCTCAAATGCCTTTGTAGAGAGGATTTTCTCTGACCATTAAATGAGACTCAGACTCAAGGAAACAGATGAAGCACAGAGCTGATCAAAAATGAACTTCAAATATCTGTCAACTTCAAATATCTGTCAACTGTGACTTGTCATGTAAGGACTTCTCTCTGGCTATGCAAAAGTACAAAGAACTGCTTGAATCAGTCAACAGCAGCAAAGAATATCCATGGAAAAAATATTGGTGAGGGACTCATGGAAAAGGTAGACTTGGTGAGGGACTCATGGAAAAGGTAGACTTGGTGAGGGACTCATGGAAAAGGTAGACTTGGTGAGGGACTCATGGAAAAGGTAGACTTGGTGAGGGACTCATGGAAAAGGTAGACTTGGTGAGGGACTCATGGAAAAGGTAGACTTGGTGAGGGACTCATGGAAAAGGTAGACTTGGTGAGGGACTCATGGAAAAGGTAGACTTGGTGAGGGACTCATGGAAAAGGTAGACTTGGTGAGGGACTCATGGGAAAGGTAGACTTGGTGAGGGACTCACGCCCCTCTTTTCCTCTTTTGCAATTGAAATGTTTTTTTGTTTATATTTTCTGCTGTAAAGGTCCAAATTGTGATAAAAAAAGGTCTATTCACATAAGTTTACATAATGATACAGTTTTAGTAAAGCTATAGAATAAATTGAATATTCAAAATGTTTTGTCTTTCCAATTGAATCAGAATATGAACATACAGTCTATATTCATGCACACAACACCATACCCACACCGCCGTGGCACCGTGCACTGGCACGCCGTCTTTTGTCCCTTATTTGGTAGTGAGAAAGTTGTCAACCCTACTTGTCCCTCAGGGGAATGAAACCCATAACCCAGGCCTTGTAAGTGTCATGCTCTCTCAACTGAGTCATATGGGGCCCTAAGAACCATAGTAACCATTTGAAACTAACTGTAATCATCCATTTTTCACTGCATTATCATCAACACACTAATGTATATTATGATACATTTGTTGTCTATTAAAAGCTCTAATTAAATTGTGTCACAGTGTTATATTGACTAGCAAACCAAGTCAATGGTTCTCCATCCATGGTAGGTACAAAAAAAGGAACTTTCTGCACCAGCTTAGTACAGGTCAGCATTGCATTTTGAAAAAGTCTCAAGTGTGTGTCAGTGATGATTGAGAGTCACATGAGTGCAGAGATAGTTGAGGGTAAAGAAAACATCACTAGGTTGGGACCAAAAAACCCTAACAGAGAATGTCTGTCTCTAGTCAGACAACCACCTCACTATTCAACCAGAGAACATGATGTGAATCATGGGTCTCTCTGATCCCGTTTGAAATGTTCCTCATTACATGTCAATATGGTTGCCACTCGTTCCGTAAAATAGGGAATCGTTCTGTTGTTATTTAAGGTAATAGTACCAGTTCTATAAATGAGGATCCTTCAACACAGTATTTACATGTTTAGATGTGGAGCGGGTCTATAAATACAAGTGGGTACAAGTGGGCTGTGACCAGAGACTTCAGACTGAATCTAGAGCAGCATCACAACCAGGTGGATGTTGGGTCTTACACCAGCTAAAAGCCCACTTAGTGCTCACTCTAACCTGGGACAAACTGACCCATTGATTACACCTGGGATGATGAAACTCTTTCGGAAATGTGTTGCACTCGCAGTTGAACAAAATATTTGGTTGCTTATGAAACAAGCTACAAACAAGTCCATGTGAAAAGTGCCACTTGTACACTAAGCTAACTGTTTCATGAAAATATCAGCAGTTTTCAGCTAGAAACAGTAGATTCATTCGCCTCTCACATTTCTAAATGATGTTGTATTTTATCATGTTCTATGACCTGTTCATGCTTATAACCCAAATGTCTTTAGTGGAGGGAGAGCAATGTAACCCTTTGATGAGGCCTCGACCCTGCTCTCCTTGAGTGAGAGAGCTGTGTGTATAGAGAGACAGTCCAGCCATTACTTCAAGGAATATATCAACTTATACAAATCCTAGATATTCTTCAGTTATTCTCCTTTACGGTTGTTGGGATTGTGAAGCCACTAAATATTCCGGGCGATATGGCCAAAATATAACATCACGGTATTTTAAAGAAATTGGAGGGTATGATGGTATTTGAGGGTATTTGATGTTTTTGAATAATAAACGTTATAAATGTACTTTATAAGTAGTACGTGACCCCAGGGTGGAAACACATACACTAAGTGTGTGTCAGTTCCTCATGATGAGGTTGGTTTACTTTATTCCAATTCTCCCAGAAGTGGTTTGATTCTATGTATTCCTCAGTTCCATCCAGCTGATGTCTAATGTGCTGTTCCTTTTTTGTTCTTAAAAGCCTAATACTCTAAAACACAAAGGGTATGAAATAACCAATCAAATGGAACTAACATAACCACAAGAACTATGTCATGTTTTAGGGTTAAGGTCTAGTTCCTTTTTACAAGCCTGCCTGGTTTTAATGATCCTAACACCATAATAATAACATAGGATAGGATATATATTATATATATATATTATCCTACATAATAGGATTGAAAAGTGGTGGACGTATCAGAAAGTAAACAAATAAAAAGTGGACGATGTAAAAGGTCTCTATAATAGCGTTTTTTTCGTGCAATACTCTTATTCATTTTATATTTATAATTCATTTTATGTCACTTGTTTCTTTAATACTGTTTTTATTTTGTGGGGTTTTTTGTTTCTCAAAGAAAGAAAATCTCAAAGAAAAACTATGCAGTTTCTGTGTGAGTTTATGAACACAATGATCGGTGGTGAAATTGGCTGCGATGCCAAGTACCTCCAACAAATGAAACATGTTGTATTGTGGATATGAAGTGGTTTAATAATGGTATATAACTGATTTATCTTTTGTTTTATATGTAATTGAAGTGCTTTAATATGTTTGGATCCCAGGAAGAGTAGCTGCTGCCTTGGGATCCCATGAATCTTTAACTCTGGTCCACTCACAGAAGCATTATTTTTTGTTTTGCCCCGAACACACACACACACACACACACACACACACACACACACACACACACACACACACACACACACACACACACACACACACACACACACACACACACACACACACACACACACACACACACACACACTCACACGATTCAACTCATTGAGGGCCTGTTGATTAGTTGTGCTTGTCTGGGCCTAGAATGACAAATGTGTTCTGTTGGGGGTTCTGGAGGACCGGAGTTGGGAACCAATGCTTTAGCACTGACAAAACAAATAAACTGAATGTGCCACTAAGTCCATAGAGCCGTGGTTAAGTGAAACTCCCAAAGTCATTATTATATCAAATGTAAAGAAATTGCCTTCGCTGGTCAACTAGCCTAGATGATCATTTCAACACTGGAGTGGGATGCTACATCATGTTGCGGTTAGAAGAGATACCATGTATGTACATTTACTATTTGATTATGCAAATCAGAATGTGAGTGATTTATCAAAGTTTACAGAGGCAGCTGTTGATGCAGCACTGACTGACACTACATGATATGATCTTTGTTTGCTACAGTCCATGATGTGGATGATACAACACACTGTAGATCTGCTGAGTCAGGGACTGGTCTATAGAGGCAGAGACTCAGAGACAAAGAGTTGTTCTCATTCTAACACTCCCATTGGTCTATAGAGGCAGAGACTCAGAGACAAAGAGTTGTTCTCATTCTAACACTCCCGTTGGTCTATAGAGGCAGAGACTCAGAGACAAAGAGTTGTTCTCATTCTAACACTCCCATTGGTCTATAGAGGCAGAGACTCAGAGACAAAGAGTTGTTCTCATTCTAACACTCCCATTGGTCTATAGAGGCAGAGACTCAGAGACAAAGAGTTGTTCTCATTCTAACACTCCCGTTGGTCTATAGAGGCAGAGACAAAGAGTTGTTCTCATTCCAACACTCCCGTTGGTCTATAGAGGCAGAGACTCAGAGTCAAAGAGTTGTTCTCATTCTAACACTCCCGTTGGTCTATAGAGGCAGAGACAGAGTACAATTCAAATGTACTATGTGTTTGTTTTTCAATAGGTCTTTAGTTTTGGATATTTCCACATGTTGTTAAATTACAGCCTTATTCTAACATGGATTAAATACAATAAAACATCCTCATTAAACTACACACGTTTGCAAATGTATTACAAATTAAAAACAGAAATACCTTATTTACATAAGTATTCAGACCCTTTGCTATGAGACTCTGTGACTAGACTGTGGTTCTCTGGTCTCAGCTCTGTGACTCTACAGCTCTACAGTAAAATCATATTACAACCACACTGTTATTCTTTGGGGGTGGAAATAGTGGTGGTACATTATTTTCAACGTATTCAGATATATCAGTGTCCTGAAACCTGCCATATCTATTCATAAATGAACGTATCATTATTAGAAACACAAAGAAGAAACTGGCTGAAGCAGGGGAGGTGGAATGGCGGACGTGCCCCTGCTCCAGCGTCTCTCAGATGTATGTCTCCATAGTCTCCGTTTCGGCCATAGAAAGCGGATAGATTCTTCTTCAGGGGGGCGTGACGTCTGGTACCAGGTCAATGGTGCAGTCCCAGAAACGGTGAGGAGGACGACACTTGTCCTTTTCTCGAGAAAACACCCCGCTCAGATCTTCGTATTCAGGCGGAATGCTCCCCGTGAGGGTGCTCTCAGGGCTCACTACTTGAGTGGCCTAGTCAGAGCCCCGACCTAAATCCCATCCAGAATCTGTGGATTGAGCTGAAGAGTGCAGTCCATGAGCGGTCACCATGCAATTTGACCCAATTTGAGCTTGAACAATTCTGCACGGAAGAATGGGCAAATATTGCACAGTCTAGGTGTTCAGAGTTAGTGGAGACGTATTCAAAGAGACTCATGGCTGTAATTCAAGCAAAAGGTGATTCCACCAAGTATTTACTCAGGGGGGGTTCACTTTATCCAAATAGGGTATTTCACTGTTATAATTTTAATACAATTTCAGAGTTGTTTTTTATGTTTAATCTGGATATTGTGGGTTACTGTGTGTAAATAATGTGTTTTCATTTCAGGCTGTAAGGCAACAAAAGGTGATCATTTTGAAAGGGGGAGGTGACTTTCTACACCCACTGTATGTTTTAATCTACATCACATTGAATATGTTTCCTATAAAATATAGCTGGCAATATAAAACATATCAATATGATGTCATGGAAAACCAAGGAACTGATCAGTGGACTATTTTATATGTATTTATGGACTGATTGTGAGATGACCAATTATGCAAAGAGAGTTTATATGTTGATGGTAAAGATACACCATTATGGGAGTCATCGTTATTGACCATGAAAAAAGTATTTAGTTCTGTTTGACATGCTTTGCAAAGAATAATATTGTGTTTTGTAGAGAGTTGTCTGTTGTTTTGCATAAAGTGTCTTGTGATAAAGAATTGTGTCTAGTAAAAATGGCTTAGCATTTGCATTAAGTGTGAAAACAATGAGAATTACAAACATTTGTGCAAAAAAGTTAATGTTTTGGCTCCTAGTTTCACTCATGTGGCTCCTAGTTTCACTCATGTGGCTCCTAGTTTCACTCATGTGGATCCTAGTTTCACTCATGTGGATCCTAGTTTCACTCATGTGGATCCTAGTTTCACTCATGTGGATCCTAGTTTCACTCATGTGGATCCTAGTTTCACTCATGTGGATCCTAGTTTCACTCATGTGGATCCTAGTTTCAGTCACAGTGTTCAATCAATCGATAAAAACTGTAAGGTGAAACTGTACACTTCATAGAATGTTCCATGTTCACTGCATGCATGAATTTACACCACAAGGAGGAGCTGGTAGCCTTGTACCAAATGATATCTTCAGCCAAAGTGGGACGGTATCATCATTTTGATTCCAAAGTCAAGATAATTGGAATCTGTCAGGATAGAACACATCCACACTTTTCTTCTAAATGAAACGCTAAACTTTTTAGTGGAAACCCTGAATAAAAAACCCAGATATATTAATGAAATAACAAACAACCATATTAACTGTATTCATGACTGTCCAAATACACTGATAAGAGAAACTTTCAGACAAAACTATTTTAATACTGTGCTTTATTGTTACATAACAAATCTGATAATTACAAGATATTTCACTTTAAAATATTATAAGAAGGTGAATTCGAGCAGAACCACCCGGTTATTCTATCAAAAGTCATCACTTGTCTACACTGATCACATCCCCAAACTGTGGGGATATCGACACGGCTGATTAGCCGTCTCCAGGAACGAGTCCTATAGGAAGCAGACACCGAAAGGAAAGGACAACGTGACATCTTGTGGACAAGCAGACTTACACCAGAGACCGGTACCCAGGAATTCCATATTTATCCTGTGGTGGGTCACAAACCATTACCTGATGGTGTTTGAGCGATGGAAACTCACATTATCCCAAAGTACCACATACTTTGGTAACTCATCACGAACCTGACCTCTCGTCAGCTGGTATGAGATCCCTGTATAGGGTGTCTAAGAAGGTGAGGAGACGCTGTGTGTTGTATGGCCCTATAAGGGGGATAAGCGTTACCACACCATTCTCTGACAAAGCAGCACACATAGTGATCTTCCCTCCCCGTTGGCCTGGCACATCCACAGTAGCTCTGTGTCCAATGACATTTCGACCACACCTTCTGATTTTGCTTGAAGCCAGCATCATCCAGGTATATGAAGTTGTGATTCCAGTTCCATTATACGCTGTATCCCAGAAAATACAACATTATTTTTTACGAGTTATATGTATTTCATTTTGGACAACATAAATTTACGTCAAATATACACATATTACATCTTCTTTTCTACAGCCAAAGCAAATGTATACATCTCACACTTACTGTAATTACTGTACGCACATATTTGACCTGTACATACTGGTACCGTAGCTCCTTCACTCTGTCACCATTCCTTTCAGATGGAACATGGTACAGCTGTTTCATGCTCATATGGTTTCTTTTCAGCTCCCTGTCCATAGTTGAGATGCTAACAGATTGGATGTTTACAAAGACATTGTTGTCTTTTATAATGACACTGTGAATCTCCCTTAGTCTAAGGGCATTATTTTCTCTGACCACGGTGCAAATAGCCTCCTGCTGTTGAGGTGTGAAAAGGGGCCCTCTGCCTCCCCTGTGAGGTAGTCTTGTAGTCCTATGTGGGGAAATACAGTGATGCCAAACACAAGATTGAGGACGATTTCAGTGTAAAAAAAGTATGTAGTATTACAGTGCAGTGCACATTCTTGGATTAAAAACCTGTTCTCTCTGAGAAACGTTTGAATGATTGAGGACACGGTTGTTCTCCCAACGTTCGGCTGCACCCTTCGACCAGACTCAGCCATTGTAAGGCCCTGATTGACAACAATGGTCCACAATAGTGGCCCTTATTTCATCTGAAATACGCCTGTCTCCTCGGACTCTTCTACCTCTTCCTCTGTTTTGCCTCCCTACCCTTCCTCCACGCATCCTTACTCCTCTTCTTCCCGGCTGTTGACCCTGTTAGTTTCCTTGTTGTTCTTCCATTGTCAGAAATTGTAACACTGTGTTGTGCTCTGTTTAGATATGCTTGTCAACTGAAGGTTCATTAGTTTCACCTCCAAGCTATTTTACATAGAGGTTGATCTGGTTGATCATTGGTTGATCTAATGTTTCACACAATCCCCTTCATTAGTGGAAGTCAAGATTCACCTGAGAGCAACTCATCAATTCTGGACAAATTCACAACAACAATCTGTAAGAACAATTAGAATGTACTGTATGGAACAGTTAGAACAGTTAGAATGTACTGTATGGAACAGTTAGAACAGTTAGAATGTACTGTATGGAACAGTTAGAATGTACTGTATGGAACAGTTAGAACAGTTAGAATGTACTGTATGGAACAGTTAGAATGTACTGTATGGAAAACCTGACCGATTATGACAATGAGTTCAACCATTTTGCAATTAAAGACATATTCAATGAAATTATGCCTAGATGTTTTGGGGAGTAAGACAATTCAACAGACATCCAGTATATTATATTTTGATCAACATGACATAAGCAATTGATAATGTAAAAAAACAGCAGACAATTGTACATGATCAATTGCATGCATGTACAAAAGAAATTGCAATTTGACCAAAACAATGATAAATTGCTCTTATCTTGAGCACAAGTGACTAGATCATGTGAAGGTTGAACAAGCAGTTTTGAGAGTCAATTGTGATCTGAGAAATTTATCAAAGAGACTGAGAAAAACTGTAAGTGCATTCATTGTATTAGAACCATGTTTCTAGAACCATTACTGTGTATCCTGTATTATCATTTAGTTAGTAAATAAATCATTTGAACCAATCTGTGTATACGGAAGGATCAGTTTGCGCTGGGGTTTGTGCAGATTGACGGACTCATGGCCGTTCTAGGACGAGACTGATGAGGCAACGTTCATTAAAATAAGGGCTGCTATATATTGGAAGATGGGACAAACATTTGAGTTAAATTCAGAGAGTAGAGACTCAGTAGAATACATTTCTCTCCGTGGAGCCCCTGGAATCCTAATGAGATAATTATTGCAGGATGAATTTAAATCCCATAACTAGATGTAGGTAATTATTCAATAAATAGTAGTCACCATTTTATTGATAGACAGAGTTACGACACATCATAATGGCATTATGGGAAAGACTTGCCCGCTGGATTCTCAGTGCCATGATGGCAGCTTCATTCACTATGAAAGAACACCCTAGAGAAACCAACAGCATTCCAGCATTCACATTGGACCATTATGAAACTTGATATATGTTATTGTTTATGTCTAAGATACTATATCATGTTTAGGAGTAACACAGATGTAGTACATTTCACACTTCAACTTTGGAGTGTGAATCAAAACAGAATGGAAGCTATCTGTCTGTCCCAGGCACAGACAGACCAATGTGATGGCTTCTGCATATAATAATAATAATAATAATAATAATAATACATTTCATTTTAAGCGCTTTTCACAACACCCAAAGTCACTTTACATACACAAGAAAATCAGCAGGATAAAAGAAATTAAATCACACATTGAAATAATGAAGTATATAAAAGTGCATTAGGTCTCCAGAGTGGCGCAGTGGTCTAAGGCACTGCATCGCAGGGCTAGAGGCGTCACTACAGATCTGGGTTCGATCCCGGGCTGTGTCGCAGTTGGTCGCGACCGGGAGACCCATGAGGCAGAGCACAATTGGCCCAGCGTAACTTTGGTCGCTAGCTGTACAGTGTTTCCTCCGAAACATTGGTGCGGCTTGGCTTCCGGGTTAAGCGAGCAGTGTGTCAAGAAGCAGTGCGGCTTGGTGGAGTCGTGTTCCGGAGGACGCATGGCTCTCGACCTTGGCCTCTCCTGTACGGGAGTTACTGCAATGGGACAAGACTGTAACTACCAACTGGATGTCACAATGGTGTGTAGAAACGGACCAAGGCTCGCGCAGTAATAGTTAGTCATACTTTATTTGACTAGAAAACACGAAATCGGAGCAAACAGCCAAAGTAACACGTGAGTGTGTGTGTATGTGGCGCACAAGCACAAAGTCCCACAACACAGGTGTAAAAACATTTTAAATTCCCCTGTCTTGCCTGTTTAATTACAGATATCTCTCCAACCCATGCTACAGCTAAATATTGTACAGCTAAATTGTAAATATTTTGCAAAACCACTACACAACACTAAACAATATATTTTTTTAGTGTTTTCGAACTGATAAGTGACACGTATTAATGCTAAAATAACATGCAAACATTGACTGAAATAAATATTTAGGCTCACAATCACAACAATGTCCCCATATTAAAGGTGCACTCTGTACACTGTTAAAAACTGTTACTTGGATCTAACTCAATAAAACTAAGACAACATTTTCCAACTACTTTTTTCAAGTTTAGTGAACTAACTGATATTTTGAGTAAGGACAACTTAATAATATGCATTTCAATGTATGCAAAAATATTAAGTAGCAATTTCAGAAAAAGCCAATATATTGACTACAATCAATGTCAAAAATATCAGCATATTATACACATTAGACTTAATTAAAATAGGTCAAATTTAACTGAAAAAATACTAGTTAACTGGACCCATTGACTTCCATAGTAGGAAAATTAAAATACTATGGAAGTCAATGGGTCCAGTTAACTGTTTGGTTACTGACATTCTTCAAAATATCTTCCTTTGTGTTCAGCAGAAGAAAGAAATTCATTTAGGCTTGAAACAACCTGAGGGTGAGTAAATGACAGAATTGTCATTTTAAAGTGAATTATCCCTTTAACAGTACAGTGTGTACATAATATTGAAACATTTTAACACTAACATTACAGGTCACAAGCATGAGCATCTGACCTCAACTTAGCATAATACCTTCAGAGCGTGTGAATATTTTGAAACATCTTTAGTCAAACATCTCACTGATCTCACATACTGACCAGTTTTTAAAGTGCAGCTTCACAGCAGGTCTATTTTGTGTGTATAAAATATTAACTTTTTTCACACCAGAAAGTATGACCTGCAGCATAGTATAAAACATGACAAGGATAAACCATTACAACATCCTGAAAAATTCAACGTTATGTCCAATGTATAATGATGTCGAACAGACAAAGAAAACAGCTGTTCACAAGTGCAGAGTGACAGTCATGTCTGAGTGCCTAGGCAAGGAGCTTGTTTTTCAGGGTCATGAACTTGGGGCTTGGTTTTGGGCGCCGTGTGTCAAGTCCCACGAAAAGTCTTTGAAACACCTCAAATGTTTTGGAAAGCTTGGACGGATACTCCAGATTAAGTGCATATGTCAACCCAATCTGGCCAAGCATGCTTTGGCCAGATTTCCAAGATTGGTAAGGACTGGTATTCCCTCAATGATGATTCCTACCGCATCTGGCTCACGGCAGACAGATGCTCATATTCTTCATTTTCAGGTCCTCATTAACAGTGGTCTCTGCAACCCCCTTTGAGATAAAATATAAAGTATTTAAGACAAACAATCTCATTTGTTGATAAAAAAAAAAAAACTCCACCACTACCTACCAAATGCTGGTTCAGTCAGTTCACATTAAAGGGTAACTCTCGCCAAAATGTAACCTAGGCTCTTTTTGTTAATCTACCCGAGTCAAACTTTCGTGTAAAAGCATAATTATAATGGAAACGCCACTTTTAAGATTGACTGTATTTTCATTTTAGGTCAAAATACCTTTTGAATGGGAGTGCTAGCATCAAAATATTGCTATATTTTAAAACACTAAGAAGGCTCGACACAACATAAAACTGTGCTCGAAGTATCACTATGTATATTCATATATATATATACTATGTATAATCAAAACCAAAAATGACGAAGTAAAATTACACCAAACAGACTAACGAACGTCACGTTCACAAAAACACACCAAATGAACGGACGTAAAGAACACACTTACTTCACCGTGACTTCGACATATAACGACAACGACCCACACCAGAGTGAAGGACAGACTCAACATATATCGGATCCCTAATTAGAGACAACGGGATGCAGCTGCCTCTAATTAGAGATCCACCCAAAACCCACAAAGAAACAGAAAAGAAAGACACTGTCAGACTCTGACCATAGCTACATAGAGAAGCAAATAGGCTTCTCTATGGCCAGAGCCTGACAATCAAATACATCAAACATGTGGTTTCCATGGTTTCCATGTGTTTGATGCCATTTCATTGGCTCCATTTCATTGGCTTTTATGTTGAAAAACTAATTGTACCATTATATATGGACATATGCTCCATCATTGTACCATCATATATGGACATATGCTCCATCATTGTACCATTATATATGGACATATGCTCCATCATTGTACCATTATATATGGACATATGCTCCATCATTGTACCATTATATATGGACATATGCTCCATCATTGTACCATTATATATGGACATATGCTCCATCATTGTACCATTATATATGGACATATGCTCCATCATTGTACCATTATATATGGACATATGCTCCATCATTGTACCATTATATATGGACATATGCTCCATCATTGTACCATTATATATGGACATATGCTCCATCATTGTACCATTATATATGGACATATGCTCCATCATTGTACCATTATATATGGACATATGCTCCATCATTGTACCATTATATATGGACATATGCTCCATAATTGTACCATTATATATGGACATATGCTCCATCATTGTACCATTATATATGGACATATGCTCCATCATTGTACCATTATATATGGACATATGCTCCATCAATGTACCATTATATATGGACATATGCTCCATCATTGTACCATTATATATGGACATATGCTCCATAATTGTTTAGTTTTCATAATAAAACATACTTGAAACCAGAATAAAATGTTAATAGTGAAAACTATTGTGTTATTGATGTTACGTTGCCTCTCCCAGTCGCAGGTTGACGTTTGTCATAAATATTTTGCCTAGGAGGCAGAACTGTTCAGTTTCCTCTAGATATGCCAGCTGCAAAGTCAACATTGTCTACATGGTAAACATTAGTGTAAAATAATAGTGTTTTATGGTGTTAAATTAATTTGCTAACATTGTCAAGCTGCATGGTATTCTCAGATAGCCTGTAATATTCACGGTGGACGTGAATATCATGACCCATAAACGTAGCGACTTGGTCCATTTGGTGATCTTGTAAATTCATCATCTGGCAGAGCGTTGCTGCTCTATCTTTGACAGACTAGTGTAGACGTCTGGGTGCGTGGGAGCTCTGTTCCTTGATGTGTTCGTTTGTATCAGTATCCTTGATACTTCTCCCTCCTCCTATTGAACAGCATAATGTATGTGAGCAGGCTATGATTCAGCCTTATCCACTCTTTAGGATAGTACAAACAGATACATTTTAAATGGCCATCCCTACCATTTTATTTTGATAGTGGGAGTCTTTAAGTGCTTCACAGATATCCTTCAGTTCCTCATTTGTTTCTACATGGGTTGGCAGCATTTCAAGTTGACCCAAGGACTCTGCCTCCTTTGGCTGCCGGGCCTCTATGGCCTTTATAACTTGGTTCAGAGTAGTCCTGAACTCTGTACGGATCATCTCCAGGTTCACCATTATCCTCATCTTCACTGCTTGAAGATCTGCAAATTAATAAAACCTCAACAGTTCAGCTGCAAGCAGCGTGACGATACAAGCCATGAGTACCAGGCAGGACATGTATGAAGGCCCTGTGGAATACCTCCATCAAAATATCCACCCTTCATATATATTAGTAGTGTTGATACCCATATAGCTGCTGACAGCCATACCATTTGGAATTGATGTTGATAATACAAGGGAAGCAACATTGTGTAACATATAGGCAGCATAATATATCTTTAATGTATCCAGCGGGCTTCTCAGAAGAAACATACTCATTAAGCAGGGATGGCAGCTCTTGGTCTAAAATAGAAGTACAAATTCATGCTGTTATTGAAACTTTCTACATTTACCATTCAGAGATCAATATCTTGATGGCTAAATAAACCTGATTGTGATGGTTGTCTTGGCCAGCTTCTTCCTGTCTGCCACTTGGACTAACTGAGGAAACAGAAGGAAACATTAAGACATACTTTGCATGCTTTAGAAACTGGCACAGCACCAAACGTGAAGGGATGTCAGTCAGGAGCTCAGTGGGAAGGTTCATGAATACCAACAAAAATAAATCATATTTTGTTTAAAATAATACTTTTAGTTTGATGGCAAATACATACAGATATTTCCAAACATGGCATCACATGTGTGTTTAACCCCAGAATAATATGGTGATTTCACTACTGTTGTCAGGACAAGTTTCACCCATAAACAGAACCACAAGTATTTGGAAAGTTCTAACATTATGCACAAAGCATTAATAAGACTTTAAATAACCTCATATGTATAAATGTGATGGTAATTGTATTCTATTGAGTGGCTTTGAAAGGTTTTTAAAGCTATAACACTTCATACAATTCAATTGTTTAACCCAACAAATTACAACCAGACACTTACTGTCACTCTGTCTTGAGGTGGAACATGGCCTCAAGTCCTCTGTATATGCAACTTCAGAGAATATCACAGATGTCAAACCCTTACCACATTTACAGAACACATTTACCAGATGTTCCTGTCCATCCCATACAGTTGGTGGGAACAGAAATTTGAGAAAGTAGGCTGGTTTATAAGACTTGAAACATTTAAAACATGATCTACCTTGTAGGGTCTTTTCAAAGACACTGGCTCTTGAATGAGAAAGTAGGCTGGTTTATCAGACTTGAAACATTTAAAACATGATGGACCTTGTAGGGTCTTTTCAAAGACACTGGCTCTTGAATGAGAAAGTAGGCTGGTTTATCAGACTTGAAACATTTAAAACATGATCTACCTTGTAGGGTCTTTTCAAAGACACTGGCTCTTGAAGTTGCTAATAGAAATAAAATAACTGTTAAACTTTGGTCATGTGACTAATAATGAAGTATGTCAAGATCAGATGGTTGTGGTCATTTCTTGTCATATCAACTGTCATTAGGTTATGATTTCATGCCGTCTCTACAATTTAACACTAGTACTTGCATTTACTGTAAGCTTTTCTTCACCCACATACTAGAATGAGTCAAAACTTACCTTCAACTTGCTGATTATACATTTAATGACCTTGTAGCCTAATGCAGGATCTTACCATTAGGGGCTGGTGGAAGCTGGGGCACTGGAAGACCTTACACTTAGTTTTTACACCCATCATCCTTCCTGTTCTCAACACTGGGTAGAGAGTTTGAGGAGTAGAGTAGTGAGAGGGACAGTCTCTGTCATCATCATCCTTCCTGTTCTCAACACTGGGTAGAGAGTTTGAGGAGTAGAGTAGTGAGAGGGACAGTCTCTGTCATCATCATCCTTCCTGTTCTCAACACTGGTTAGAGAGATTCAGTCTATACTGTTTTGGACATTTTCTGGTGGAAAACTGAGTGGTTTGACCATAACATGTATCCCCTGTGACCCATAGATGAACAGGCTAGAAATGTTTGCATCCTTGTCATTTTCAGGACTCTTGGGTTTTGGTCTCACTTGTGGCCCTAGAGGCAAATCTTATCTCAATCCTACAGAGTGTACCTTTAATACGGGGACATTGTTGTGATTGAGAGACTAAATATTTATTTCAGTCAATGTTTGCATGTTATTTTAGCATTAATACGTGTCACTTATCAGTTCAAAAACAATAAAACAATGTATTGTTTAGTGTTGTGTAGTGGTTTTGCAAAATATTTACAATTTAGCTGTACAATATTTAGCTGTAGCATGGGTTGGAGAGATATCTGTAATTAAACAGGCAAGACAGGGGAATTTAAAATGTTTTTACACCTGTGTTGTGGGACATTGTGTTTTTGTGCTTGTGTGCCACATACACACACACACACTCACACACACACACACGTACGTGTTACTTTGGCTGTTTGCTCCGATTTCCTGTTTTATATTCAAATAAAGTATGACTAACTATTACTGCGCTGAGCCTTGGTCCATTTCTACACACCATCGTGACATCCAGTTGGTGGTTACAGTCTTGTCCCATTGCAGTAACTCCCTTACAGACTCAGGAGAGGCCAAGGTTGAGAGCCATGCGTCCTCCGGAACACGACCCCGCCAAGCCGCACTGCTTCTTGACACACTGCTCGCTTAACCAGGAAGCCAGCCGCACCAATGTTTAGAAGGAAACACTGTACAGCTAGCGACCAATGTTACGCTGGGCCAATTGTGCACTGCCTCATGGGTCTCCCGGTCGCGACCAACTGCGACACAGCCCGGGATCGAACCCAGATCTGTAGTGACGCCTCTAGCCCTGCGATGCAGTGCCTTAGACCACTGCGCCACTCGGGAGACCTAATGTACTTTTATATACTTCATTATTTCAATGTGTGATTTAATTTATTTTATCCTGCTGATTTTCTTGTGTATGTAAAGTGACTTTGGGTGTTGTGAAAAGCGCTTAAAATGAAATGTATTATTATTATTATTATTATTATTATTATTATTATTATTATTATTATATGCAGAAGCCATCACATTGGTCTGTCTGTGCCTGGGACAGACAGATAGCTTCCATTCTGTTTTGATTCACACTCCAAAGTTGAAGTGTGAAATGTACTACATCTGTGTTACTCCTAAACATGATATGGTATCTTAGACATAAACAATAACATATATCAAGTTTCATAATGGTCCAATGTGAATGCTGGAATGCTGTTGGTTTCTCTAGGGTGTTCTTTCATAGTGAATGAAGCTGCCATCATGGCACTGAGAATCCAGCGGGCAAGTCTTTGCCATAATGCCATTATGATGTGTCGTAACTCTGTCTATCATTAAAATGGTGACTACTATTTATTGAATAATTACCTACATCTAGTTATGGGATTTAAATTCATCCTGCAATAATTATCTCATTAGGATTCCAGGGGCTCCACGGAGAGAAATGTATTCTACTGAGTCTCTACTCTCTGAATTTAACTCAAATGTTTGTCCCATCTTCCAATATATAGCAGCCCTTATTTTAATGAATGTTGCCTCATCAGTCTCGTCCTAGAACGGTCATGAGTCCGTCAATCTGCACAAACCCCAGCGCAAACTGATCCTTCCGTATAAACAGATTGGTTCAAATGATTTATTTACTAACTAAATGATAATACAGGATACACAGTAATGGTTCTAGAAACATGGTTCTAATACAATGAATGCACTTAATAGGATAACAGGTCCCTAGTGGATCTGTTCAATATTACACGTCTACACCAGATGGAGATTTAGAGAGAGACAGAGAGAGTGGTAGAGAAATAGACAGAGCAACACAATTCACTACATTTGGAAACTACCTTAATACCTTGCTCTCACTGCCGCTCTCATGGGTCAGAATATAATGCATGTATTTACTTGTGTGCTGATTCCCTCTGTTCGGTGCTGGCTTGCACCACCTCTGATGGGTACCGGTCTCTGGTGTAAGTCTGCTTGTCCACAAGATGTCACGTTGTCCTTACCTTTCGGTGTCTGCTTCCTATAGGACTCGTTCCTGGAGACGGCTAATCAGCCGTGTCGATATCCCCACAGTTTGGGGATGTGATCAGTGTAGACAAGCGATGACTTTTGAGAGAATAACCGGGTGGTTCTGCTCGAATTCACCTTCTTAAATACAGTCGTTGACCGTAGCGTTGATTGTTTCAGAGTTCCTCTGTGGGAAGAGTGGATTTCATTTTGATCATACCCTTGTTCAAAAATGGTTTGGCAAAGTAGATGGTCACTTGTTGCAGCTACAGGGAAATCGTTCCGCTATGAGTTTGAAACATGTATTTCCCTCCACACCCTCATAGCTATTTTGATGTATGTCAGTAGTTCAAGCCTCACCGAAGACAATTTGCTGAGAATACAGTCATACACCATGAAATTGTTTTACTTAAACGAAGTGTTTATTGTGTTTGCAGTTCATTGTGAATTGAAATACATGTTTTGAAAAGTACAGCTACATTACAGTAACCTTAGCTCATGTATTGACGAATGTTCAAACACTCTTGTAATAGGTATGGTTTCTGATATCTGTGTGGATGATGGCAAAGCATCAATACATCTACTGATTTAAGAGACGCTGGCGGAAACCAAAGCAGATGGCAGAAGGGTAAGGAAAGAGTTTCTGCCAACTTCACTGGCACGGTGGAAAGCTAACCCCGATAATGTACATAGAGTGGATATGAGTTGTAATTATAATATGGTCTGTTTTCCGCTAACAGACGAAACGAGAAGAAAAAACAAGAAGAGGTGAGAGAAAGAGGTAAGAAAAAGTGAAAACTCCTGAACAATCCACCGAGTCACCTGGGGACTCAGCTGTACCATAACAATACATTATGTGTATGAATAACACAATATTTAAGTTAACAACAACTTTTTTCTCCATGAGTCCAGTTTTTAAATGTATCAAACCAACACTTCTCTTAGATGGCATATAGTAAAGCCCATAATATTGCATATTTATTTTTCATTACAAATTGGGAGTAATTCCCCAATACGAATGTATGCCAAGGTCAATCGAATGCACTTTTGCAGACTACAGCTTTGGTCAATCATTGTGTGGTTTCTGTTCATGTTTGGTATTTGCTTTGTGAGTCTTTGGTTAAAACTATCATTAGAAATGGCTGTAGAGCTATATTCAATTCATACATTTAAACCATATAACTTTGTTGGCAGCGTTTCATGGCTATAACTATTGATCCATGTACAATGATCTTATCATACTAAACTGTTGTGAATAATGCTGTCACAGATTATGAAGGGTTATGGAGACATTTAGTTGGCTCTGTGAAAGTTTGTAATTCTATCCATGAAGTTATTGACACAATTCATTACATTAATCATTGTATGCTTTTGTGGAGCAGAATACACATATGTATTACATTTATAACTGCTTCCAAAAGTGTTGTACAGACATATACTTGTAATTTTTACAAAACATTTATTTTCTAACCTCCTCTAGATTCATAAAAAGACAAATGTACCAACAAGCTCAGAGTTTACTATTTATATCTTAAAATGTGAAACTGTGCTAGATATACAAGGTTTCTGTTCATAATATTGAATGTCAGTATATTTCTTTTCAACAATCATGCCTCAAATTTCTCTTATCAGTGTATTTGGACAGTCATGAATACAGTTAATATGGTTGTTTGTTATTTCATTAATATATCTGGGTTTTTTATTCAGGGTTTCCACTAAAAAGTTTAGCGTTTCATTTAGAAGAAAGGTGTGGATGTGTTCTATCCTGACAGATTCCATTTATCTTGACTTTGGAATCAAAATGATGATACCGTCCCACTTTGGCTGAAGATATCATTTGGTACAAGGCTAAACCATTGCGGTGGAAAACACTGGAGTGGCAGATACTATGACTTACCAGGCAAGTAAGCTGAGGCACATGGCAGAGAACAGAGAGCATACCTGCAAACTAGTCGCCTTTTGGCAAAATGTACCGTTTGGAATCAAAATAGGCCAGTGAAGGAGTTTTTTTATTGGGGGGTGGGTGGGTGGGGGGTCGGCGAGTCAGAGAAGCCACATCACAAATCTGTCACGCAGGGTTTCACTATCCCTGGAGACTTTCGCCTTTGGATGTTGAACAAGTCCTTAATTGACCGTTCGCAAAGACCCGCCCCCTTTAGTTACTGTTGCTATGTCCGACAAGCCACGCCGCTCTCACGCAACACCATGTTCTCACGCAGTGAAAAATACATTGTGGAGCAGAGAGGACACTGACAACGCGCTGACAGACAGGACAGACCAGGTTACTTTTGGGTTACTTTTGATATTAAACAAAGTCTCACCTTTAAAATGTGGTCATTTTTTAAAAGAAATTTAAACAATAAATAGCGTTTTGTGTCTCTTTAATGTGTCTGACAGATCACTGTAGAGCATCAGTTAAAGCTGCTTGTGAACCGATCATCTCTTCCTTCTAGTTAATTTATAGCATCAAATAAACATGAATGAACATAAGAAGGAATGTTGTTTTAACCGCGGAAAGGCGTCAGTACACTCCGTTTTTCAAGTTCAAATCCTCCCATGTTAATCTACTAACTCTCCTGACTGCTTTGTCGGACAAAATGGCGGATGGCGAAGTATGATTGATCAGATCACCTGTCAATCAAACTCCCTGCGAAGGGTCAATTCCTTTGCTATTATCATTTATATTAGTATCTATATTGTCATATTGCTCTTTGTTGATTAGACTTAGGCCTAAGTTAGGCTACAACCTTAAATTCTCGCAAATGTTTAGCTCTTTCATCCGGTTCGCTGCAGCTCGGCTAAATGCGTCTTTCATGGACTTTATTCATTTGCGTGACTCCGAAATAAAATTACAACTTATAGATGAGTTGTTTGCAATGTTAACCAAATCACACAATAAGCGAAACACCACTGTTTGTTGTTGTATAGACTAATTTCAACAAGCCCATATTTGCGACGTTACCAACGCAAAAACTACAGTTCTTGGTTTGATGCGCTACGTGAACATAGGGCAATGTTTGTGCTTCTTCGTCAGCATTTTTAAAGATTAGCTTTGCTGAAAAGCATAATGCACAAACGTTTCATTATGTCTAAGTGAGTATCAGCACAAGCAAAATTAATATGGCTGATAAAAACCTTTTTAGAATGTTTAATTCCTTCAGTTCAAAATCAACAATGCATGTCATGTAATGTTAATGTCTTGATGATTAAACAAAATAGTTTGCATATGAATTGGTCATGTGTGTTTTAATGAGTACAAACATATTGTTGTTCATGAGTTTACTGCTGTAGGGTTCTTTTTCACAATATTATGTAATTCATGTTACAGGTTGATGGTGGGCATTCTACCTATGTGGCCTTTGAAAACAGCAACCAGGAACTGGTGGAAAGTTCCAACTCAAGGGTACAAGACACCAATGAGGTTTCCCCTTCAATTCTGAAGGTGAGTCTCAGGGCTCTACACTAACCTTTTCCACTGGTGTTACTTGAGCTACTAACTTTTTTAATTACTGGCCAAAAAACATGATTTGGTGTCACAAATGTTTTCTCTGCGTGCCTATGACCTAACTTCAAATCCTATGAATGTCATTGCTGGTTGTTACTGACAGCAGGGGATTTTCTATTAAGACCGTTATTGTGGTTATATTATTTTTGTGATTTTTTTCATCTATAATTATGTCAGTTTTTCAATCATAATCACATCTTTATTTTTGAGCGTTAGAATAATCATCAATGTATAGATTTATAACCATTTTACAAGTTATCTTTTTCGTAAAACATTTGTTATTGCAATTCTATATTCATACAGGTTACAGAGAAACCAATGAATTCCTTAGTTGAGTACACAGACTCTGATGAAGTCAGCTCTGGACCAGATGTTTCTTCTCCACAACCTGATACATTTTCAGATTTACCATCTAGCATCATACAGGTTGGTTCTTTCTGATTTGCATTAACTGTTTCATTTATCTATCGTTTTCATTACAAAACTACTTTCAGTAGATGTCATCCTGTTTATAATGTGTTTCTCCTTTATAGCATCTCAGTAGTAAAAGTACTGTGGAAGGAGAACATGTGCCGCAGCTTAGAAGGACTAAAGGCATTCTGGTAAGGCAAGCAGCACTTTTACAGATAGTTGTTCTATTTATAGGCACCTATTGCATGTTTGGTCCCTATTTAGAATTATTCTCCATTAGTCAAGTCCAATGTTTTTATGTGGTGAAACTGTGTGAACATACCATTTACAAAACACCTGACAGCTTTGACAGCTTTGCTCTGTCATGTACATTTTAAACATCTACATGCTCTAGCTCAATATTTTATATTTGTAAATTATTCATGATTTCACCAAACAGTTTTATTTATCAGCCACTGACACGTTGTAGTGTTTTGTATGAAAATAGCACAATTATTCCTCAGAATCTGAAATGTTAACATTTCATTCATTGTTTTTAAGATGGAGGAGACTCTTAATTGGTCTGAAGAGCTTTTTGACAGTCCAGATGAAGAAAATATTCAAACGATTGTGCCACAATTTAAGCGGACAAGAAAACGTTTTGACTCAAGTACAGATGAGGAGGAAGATAAAATTGTGCCAAGACTTAGGAAGTCAAGAAGCATTTTGGTAAGCACCCATAGTGCAAGGCATGATGTGTAAGAATATATGTTCCTTGATAAGTAGTGTTGTTTCTGAAAATCTACACTGTTACTATGAATTTTTTTTATAATATGCATTACCCATGATCAGTGCAACAAATTGCATCAGTGAGTAGGTTAAGTATTTTTGCTAGTAAATCCTTAAATGGCAAGTAAACAAGCCTTTTTATTCTGCCAATACTCAGGGCTTGAAACAAGGTACTCTATCTTGCAACCGGCGCAGTGCAGCACAAAGCCCGACGCAAGCTGTGTTTGCTACTATAAGACCAATGCAGTTGTCAGTTTCCCGCCAAGCGCTCACGTCGTTAAAATTGCAAATCGCCCTGCGCTCGTTTTTTGCGCTCATGGGCGTGCTGGTCTTACAGGGAGGTGTGTTCAGGATCATTCTTGGCATATTGCTATCTTAATACATCGGAAAGTGATCGCGCCATTGACCCACAAAAACCTGGTCTAAAGTCAATAGCGCGCATTCTAGTATTATTTTAACAGCGCATCAGTGAAATTCGCCTCTAGGAGAGAACAACTGCAGACGATCGAGCTGCTTCATCTGTAGCCTGGTAAGAAAGCTCAGTTTGTATGTAAAAGTGCATTTATGTGGATATTTAATCACATTGCATTTTACCTATGTTTTTTCTTTTTTTACATGGTTGCAAGCTAGGGGATTCGTTTTGCCTTTATGGTGAAAACACTTGAACTGTTACTTCATTATAGAATAAAACGAAACCAAGGACAACAAAAACGTTCTTGTGTTTCAGTTTTTATTTTGAATTCTTAAAGTGGTGTTGGCCTTCTACCAACTCGGTTTCACAGGCGATGAAGACAACGGGTCATCCAAATCTTTCCTGACTGCTTAGCAAATCCGCCATGATAATAGTAATGTGCTATGGTACAAATCCACCATCATAATAGTAATGTGCTATGGTACAAATCCACCATCATAATAGTAATGTGCTATGGTACAAATCCACCATGATAATAGTAATGTGCTATGGTACAAATCCACCATCATAATAGTAATGTGCTATGGTACAAATCCACCATCATAATAGTAATGTGCTATGGTACAAATCCACCATCATAATAGTAATGTGCTATGGTACAAATCCACCATGATAATAGTAATGTGTTATGGTACAAATCCACCATCATAATAGTAATGTGCTATGGTACAAATCCACCATCATAATAGTAATGTGCTATGGTACAAATCCACCATCATAATAGTAATGTGCTATGGTACAAATCCGCCATGATAATAGTAATGTGCTATGGTACAAATCCACCATCATAATAGTAATGTGCTATGGTACAAATCCACCATCATAATAGTAATGTGCTATGGTACAAATCCACCATCATAATAGTAATGTGCTATGGTACAAATCCACCATCATAATAGTAATGTGCTATGGTACAAATCCACCATCATAATAGTAATGTGCTATGGTACAAATCCACCATCATAATAGTAATGTGCTATGGTACAAATCCACCATCATAATAGTAATGTGCTATGGTACAAATCCACCATCATAATAGTAATGTGCTATGGTACAAATCCACCATCATAATAGTAATGTGCTATGGTACAAATCCGCCATCATAATAGTAATGTGCTATGGTACAAATCCACCATCATAATAGTAATGTGCTATGGTACAAATCCACCATCATAATAGTAATGTGCTATGGTACAAATCCACCATCATAATAGTAATGTGCTATGGTACAAATCCACCATCATAATAGTAATGTGCTATGGTACAAATCCACCATCATAATAGTAATGTGCTATGGTACAAATCCACCATCATAATAGTAATGTGCTATGGTACAAATCCACCATCATAATAGTAATGTGCTATGGTACAAATCCACCATCATAATAGTAATGTGCTATGGTACAAATCCACCATCATAATAGTAATGTGCTATGGTACAAATCCACCATCATAATAGTAATGTGCTATGGTACAAATCCACCATCATAATAGTAATGTGCTATGGTACAAATCCACCATCATAATAGTAATGTGCTATGGTACAAATCCACCATCATAATAGTAATGTGCTATGGTACAAATCCACCATCATAATAGTAATGTGCTATGGTACAAATCCACCATGATAATAGTAATGTGCTATGGTACAAATCCACCATCATAATAGTAATGTGCTATGGTACAAATCCACCATGATAATAGTAATGTGCTATGGTACAAATCCACCATCATAATAGTAATGTGCTATGGTACAAATCCACCATCATAATAGTAATGTGGTACAAACGCGCCGGGCTCTTAAAGGGAATGGGAGATGACACTCTGATTGGATTATTGCATGTTACGCCCAAACCACACCTTATTATTATTTATGTAACGGAGTACAACCCTTTTAGACCATGCGCCCGGGGCACGGACACTTGTTTTTCTGCCGTCAAACTAGCAAAAGTGGATTTGGACACGCCCAAATGTGTACTGTGCTAAACTGTGCGCTTAGATCGTTAAAATAGGGCCCAAGGTCTGTCAAAACAATGAAGCCATTGAAAAGCTTAACTTAGACAGTTACTATGAGCACAATTGTAATACATTCCTTTTGTTTAAGACCCACGTGATTTTTATTACATTCAAGACAGATATATCAAAACAAGTATTACTCTAAAATGTTAGCATTTTTATGTACAAAATTAAGAAATGTAGACTTGCAAGAACTAAAAAAATAGATATAGACAGAAACTTTGCACATAATGCTGAAGTTATAAAAACAGGGTCTGGAATTCTTGTTCCCTTCAAACAACCAAAAGAAAAGTGTGAGGGTCAAGACTTCATTTACTGTGTGTACTGTCAAGGGTTGTTTATGAAAAGAGTGCTTTGGAGACACATGCAGAGCTGTACATTCCAACCTAGCAGTGTTAAATCTAAACCTGGAAAAACTACAGTCCAATCCCTCTGTGCGTTTGCTGAACCACAACCCTCTGCGGTTAGTGAAAGTGTTTGGAAGCTGGTGAGCAACATGACACAAGATGATATCTCTTTTGAAGTAAAACATGATCACTGCATCATGGAGTTTGGAAAACATCTATATAACAGGCTTGGAGCCGATGTCAGCAAGCATGAATACATTCGTCAAAAGTTGAGGGAGCTTGGTCGAGAGTGTTTACATGGTAGAGAGGTCACACCACTACAAACTATCAAAGATTATGTCACACCAGAAAACTTCATGCTAGCAGTTACTGCAGTAAGACACACAGCGGGTTTCAACGAGGAAACTAGCAAATACAAAACTGCAACACTTGCTCTAAAGCTTGGACATGGACTGAAAAATGTGTCCATGCTCCTTGTAACCGATGCAATGATGAAAGGTGATAATGATGGTGCAACAGCGGCTCGCTGCTTTCGTCAAGTGTATGATGCCAGGTGGAATGAGCTTATATCAGCCAAAGCCTTACAGGGCCTCACAGAGTCCGAGTGGAATTCCCCACAGCTGTTACCTTTTACAGAAGATGTAAAAACTCTGCATTGCTACCTGGATGACAAGCAGCGCCAGTTCTACAGTGACTTGACATCAGAGAGCTCATCTTGCAACTGGGCTAACTTGACAAAAGTGACTCTGGCACAAGTTATTTTATTCAACAGGCGTAGAGAAGGGGAAGTCTCCAAATTGCTTGTTTCAACATTCATCCTAAGAGACAAATCAGATCCTCATGAAGATGTCAGTGTAGCTCTCTCTGAGCTAGAGAAAAGTCTCTGCAAGCATTTTGTGAGACTTGAAATAAGACGTAAGAGAGGGCGGAAGGTGCCTGTGCTCTTAACCCCTGCGATGGTGGATTCCCTTAATTTGCTTGTGGAGAAGAGAAAAGAATGTGAAGTGGCTGATAACAACTCATACATGTTTGCACGGACATATGCAGTGTTCCACTACAGAGTGTCAGATTGCATTCGTAACTTTGTGCAAGCTTGTGGAGCCAAGAACACTCTCTCACTCACCTCTACAAAGCTCAGGAAGCATGTTGCTACACTCTCAAAAGTACTCAATCTCAATGACTTGGCAGATTTCCTTGGCCATGACATCAGAGTCCATCGCCAGTTCTATCGCTTACCTGAGGGCACTCTCCAGCTTGCGAAGATCAGCAAGATTCTCATGGCCCTTGAGCAGGGGCGTTTATCAGAGTTTAAAGGAATGACCCTAGATGATATCAACATCGCCCCAAATGGTAACAATGCCTTTTTATTAGACAAGTATAAGAAAATGCAGATATTGTTTTTCCAGTACACTCCGAATAGCGCTGTGATGGTTTTATTACCTGCCTTCTTTTTATTTTAGAGACAATCCTGTGTGACAAAGAAATCCAAGAGGGCAGGCTGGAGGAGAACATGCCAGGTATCCATTTCAATACTTGCTGTACTTGTAGATGCATGTCTGCATCAGTTTTTCCTGTCTGAGGTATTTGCTTCCAGAAAGATATGATTTGAGTTTGAGTATGATTTTTACTGCTCTTTTAACAGAATTTGGGTTATCAAAAAGGAATGTTATTTTTCTTTACTAAGCCAAATCCTAACTCCTTCATGCTTCCACCTAGAATGGGGTGTAAACTACCTTTGAGGTAATATAAAGCAGCAGCTTCTGAATTATTTTCCAACATCATAAATTAGGCTGCGTTTATCTATATCATGATGGTCAGAGCGTGAAGGAACTTTGGTTGAGATTCACAGGCCTTACATGACCAAACGCTGACAAATATGTTTTAGTGTAGGGCTGCCAAGATTCTTTGCAGATTTGTTTTTGTAAACAGAAATGAATCTAACCTCTCAACCAACTGACAAGTTTTTCTGTGAAATGTACAGAAGACTGCAGGTGTTCTTGCATGTAGAGTGAAAATATTGTTCCCGGCTCCAACTCCAACAATGCAGTAATACTAATAAATAACAACTAATGTAATGTAAGGATGTTTTAAAGAAAATGGGCTCCATCTCTATCAATTACCATATTATAAGAGAAGAGAGAGAGAGAGCTGGAACACTGACACCGTGGGCTGGATGAGTTGGGGATCCCCACCCTATTCAGACTCACAGACCTAAAATCTAGTCAGTCGGTCAGTGACCAAGCCAGGGTGAGGAACACTGAGGGCAGAGAGAGCAGCACACAGGACAGAGAGAAGAGCTGGCAGGTCAGAGAGTGGAGGACACAGGACAGAGAGAAGAGCAGGCATGTCAGAGAGTGGAGGACACAGGACAGAGAGAAGAGCAGGCAGGTCAGAGAGTGGAGGACACAGGACAGAGAGAAGAGCAGGCAGGTCAGAGAGTGGAGGACACAGGACAGAGAGAAGAGCAGGCAGGTCAGAGAGTGGAGGACACAGGACAGAGAGAAGAGCAGGCAGGTCAGAGAGTGGAGGACACAGGACAGAGAGAAGAGCAGGCAGGTCAGAGAGTGGAGGACACAGGTCAGAGATCCTAACCAATTAGTGAGATACTCCATTAGCCTTGTACAAGGTAAAAGCGAAAACCTGCATACACTAGGCCCTCCATGGAAGGGTTTGGACACCCCTGACTTAACCAAACCCGGTATTTCACTCATTAAATTGTAAGAATTATTCTGAATTTTTCTAAATGTTATTTTTGCTTTGATGTCAAGGGTTATAATATGTAATTTCCAGGGTGTAATGTGACAAAAGATAAGGATTTCAACAGAGTATGATGATTTTCTATAGGCACTGTATACTTATGAAGACTATACTAATCACAATAGGCTGACGTGCAATATCTGTTCTTTTTAAATTAAACAGATTGTGTGGTGAGGCCACCCTTGTGCAATGTGACATCTCAAAATGAAAGTCAGCATCCAAGGAACAAGGACTGTGTTGAGGACACAGCCGAGTCACCATGTGCTTCAGGCAGTCGGATGCGAAATGACACAAAGAAAAACTCTCAAGCTATCCAATGATCATCTCCAAAAAATGGTGAGTGACTTGTGTGAATGATCTGATTAACTGAAACACAGTGCTACTGTTCTCTAACAGTAATTTAAAGGAACTGTTTCGGCAGGTGATTTATTTATTGGTTTGGTTATTGGGTTGTGAGAATGCTTGCAAAACTTTATAAATGTGTCCTGCTTTCAAGTTCAGTAATTTCATTCTCATTTAGGTCGCAAACCAGTCAAGAAAAAGAATTGGCAGAAGGTGGAGGTTGATGCAGTTGAAAAACACATGATGCACTTCACTGAATCCTGTCGTGTTCCAGGAAAGGCTGCCTGCGATTTGTGCCTCAAATCTGAGCCGGAAGCCCTAAAACGGAGGGACTGGCTGGCTATTAAATTTTACATCAAAAAACGGATATCTGCTCTGCAAAGAAAAATAATTTGAGCTATGCTCCTGAGCTGCAAGTGTAAAGTACACCCAAAGTATAAAGTTGTAAATGGCTAAATGTAAAATGGTCAGATTTTAAAAAATGCATGATGCACTTAATTGATTCCAGTTTTGTATGATCAAAGGTTATATCAGGTCATTGAGTCATGTTTTAGGATATCAGGTCATTGAGTCATGTTTTAGGATATCAGGTCATTGAGTCTTGTTTTAGGATATCAGGTCATTGAGTCGTGATTTAGGATATCAGGTCATTGAGTCTTGTTTTAGGATATCAGGTCATTGAGTCATGTTTTAGGATATCAGGTCATTGAGTCTTGTTTTAGGATATCAGGTCATTGAGTCTTGTTTTAGGATATCAGGTCATTGAGTCGTGTTTTAGGATATCAGGTCATTGAGTCGTGATTTAGGATATCAGGTCATTGAGTCTTGTTTTAGGATATCAGGTCATTGAGTCGTGATTTAGGATATCAGGTCATTGAGTCATGATTTAGGATATCAGGTCATTGAGTCTTGTTTTAGGATATCAGGTCATTGAGTCGTGATTTAGGATATCAGGTCATTGAGTCGTGATTTAGGATATCAGGTCATTGAGTCGTGATTTAGGATATCAGGTCATTGAGTCTTGTTTTAGGATATCAGGTCATTGAGTCGTGATTTAGGATATCAGGTCATTGAGTCGTGATTTAGGATATCAGGTCATTGAGTCGTGTTTTAGGATATCAGGTCATTGAGTCTTGTTTTAGGATATCAGGTCATTGAGTCATGTTTTAGGATATCAGGTCATTGAGTCGTGATTTAGGATATCAGGTCATTGAGTCTTGTTTAGGATATCAGGTCATTGAGTCGTGATTTAGGATATCAGGTCATTGAGTCGTGATTTAGGATATCAGGTCATTGAGTCTTGTTTTAAGATATCAGGTCATTGAGTCGTGATTTAGGATATCAGGTCATTGAGTCGTGATTTAGGATATCAGGTCATTGAGTCGTGATTTAGGATATCAGGTCATTGAGTCTTGTTTTAGGATATCAGGTCATTGAGTTGTGATTTAGGATATCAGGTCATTGAGTCGTGATTTAGGATATCAGGTCATTGAGTCTTGTTTTAGGATATCAGGTCATTGAGTCGTGATTTAGGATATCAGGTCATTGAGTCGTGATTTAGGATATCAGGTCATTGAGTCATGATTTAGGATATCAGGTCATTGAGTCGTGATTTAGGATATCAGGTCATTGAGTCATGATTTAGGATATCAGGTCATTGAGTCTTGTTTTAGGATATCAGGCCATTGAGTCGTGATTTAGGATATCAGGTCATTGAGTCATGATTTAGGATATCAGGTCATTGAGTCTTGTTTTAGGATATCAGGTCATTGAGTCATGATTTAGGATATCAGGTCATTGAGTCTTGTTTTAGGATATCAGGTCATTGAGTCGTGATTTAGGATATCAGGTCATTGAGTCGTGATTTAGGATATCAGGTCATTGAGTCGTGATTTAGGATATCAGGTCATTGAGTCGTGATTTAGGATATCAGGTCATTGAGTCGTGTTTTAGGATATCAGGCCATTGAGTCGTAGTTTAGGAATTCAGGTCATTCAGTTGTGGATTAGGATATCAGGTCAATGAGTCGTGATTTAGGATATCAGGTCATTGAGGATTGAAATCTATAGTAGTTGTCAGTTGTTGTTGATTCTTCAGTCAACTAATTCTTCAGATTCCAGCTTGTTCTTTTACCGTCTACAGTTCTAGACGAGTGTTTACCTGTCCATTTTATGTCGTCATTAGCCTATGAGCGACAGTGTTACATTGTAATGAGTTACTGATTGGTTGTTTAGTCTGTGAGGTCAGTGACCACTTGGGAGTAAGAAGGTGTCACAAGGAAATCCCAATGCAGATACAATGTTATACCATGCTCCTGACCTGCAGGTATAATTCACAGAAAGCATAGTGTTGAAAATAACTACACTGAACAAAAATATAAACGCAACACTCTAAAAATGTGCAGTTTAATCACACAGCACAATGCCACAGATGTCGCAAGTTTACAGGGAGCGAAACTGACAACTCCCATGCAGTGATTTAAAGCCACAACAGGTGGATTCAGCACCACGGCCAGCTTCTATATCAAAATCTATATCCTTTACTTCACAGTATCATACATAGGCCAGCTCTGCAGCCTAAGGAATCACAAACAATTCAGTAGGTTGTGAAGCAGGCCGTGGTGCTGAATCCACCTTTTATTGTGGCCAGCCTAAGGCACACCTGTTCAATAATCATGCTGTCTAATCAGCATCTTGATATGCCACACCTGTGAGGTGGATGGATTATCTCGGCAAAGGAGAAGTGCTCACTAACACAGATTTGTGAACAATATTTGAGAGAAATAGGCCTTTTGTGTACATGGAAAAGTCTGAGATCTTTGAGTTCAGCTCATGATAAATGGGGGCAATATCAAAAGTGTTGCGTTTATATTTTTGTTCAGTGTACATTATAAATGGTCAGATATTAGTGAATGTTAAATGTTCTCGCTTAGGGCCCCCCGTTGCCGAGTGGTTTAAATCATCTGCCACTGGGTCCAATGAGCCACAGTCACGCCATTGCCGATTGTGGATTAAGGGTTTCATAGAGTCGCCCTCATTGGCCCAGCGACGTCTGGAGGGAGGAGGTAACCAGCTGGGGGGGCTTTCTTTGTGACACCATGATTAGCCAGGTCTGTGGTGGGTCAGTCACTTCCAACCTTCCTGACTAAGGAGGGGATGGAATCTAACAGACCGGGTGCTTAAGTCTCGAAGGAAGTCTGTGGCGAACCACGACTCTCCTTGATCCTGTAAAACATTTAAAGTACCGAATGGCAACATGTTGGGTATCATTCATTTGCGAATGTTCAATGTTTTACTGCTCATGAATGCTTTCAAAGTCATGGGCACAATATTGTTTTTGAAATCATCCTTTTTTGTCGGTTGTATTTGCTTTCATAGCATTAAATAATAACATTGGTTTTAAAACCAGCACTTTGCGTTTGATTTTAAGTTCTTTTTTAGCAATGGCAAAAAAAAAGATTTAGAAATTGGAGAAAGACTAGAGTTTTTGTACGAAAGGTTACGGCAACATTGTTTTGTCTTTATGTATTATCTCATGAAAAACGTGTTTAATGTTTGATTGTCTTAACATGGAAATGTAATACATTATTGTTAAATACACTGATACTGATCTCGCTTGTGATTTCAGTCATCGGGTGCAAAGTACTAAAAATAAGATAAGTGGTGCTGTTTCTCAGACAGATTTTTAAATATTTCACAGGGCAAAGTTAGTATGTAACTGAGACAATTGTGGTTTATTGGTGTTGGTTGGTAAAAGACAAACCAATCAAAAGGGATTGTGCCACAAACAGCAGGCAGAATGAAGACCGTGTCTCTACTACTCATTAAGCCTTTAGTTAATTGAATCAGGCCGTTTCAGGGTTGAAACAGAAACATGGCCTGTCAGGACGTCCCTGCAGGAGAGGTTGAGAACCAAACAAAAACAAGGCTGTGTGTATAAACATGTACTTATACACTAACATATGACCAAGTGACGTCCCAGTCATGGGGCCTCACAACGTAACAAAAACAAGGCTGTGTGTGTTTGTGTGTGTGTCCAGTGTGTGTGTGTGTGTGTTTGTCCAGTGTGTGTGTGTGTGTGTGTGTCCAGTGTGAGTGTGTGTGTCCAGTGTGAGTGTGTGTGTCCAGTGTATGTGTTTGTCCCCAGTGTGTGTGTGTGTGTGTGTGTCTAGTGTGTGTGTGTGTGTTTGTCCCGTGTGTGTGTCCAGTGTGTGTGTGTGTGTGTGTGTGTGTGTGTCCAGTGTGTGTGTGTCCTGTGTGTGTGTGTGTGTCCAATGTGTGTGCGTCCAGTGTATTTGTCCAGTGGGTGTGTGTGTGTGTGTGTCCAATGTGTGTGCGTCCAGTGTGTTTGTCCAGTGTGTGTGTGTGTGTGTGTGTGTGTGTGTGTCCAGTGTGTGTGTGTGTCCAGTGTGTGTGTGTGTAGTATGTGTGTATAAATCCAGTGTGTGTGTCCAGTGTGTCTAGTGTGTGTGTGTGTGTGAGTCCAGTGTGTGTGGTTGTGTGTATGTTTGTCCAGTGTGTGTCTGGAGTGTGTTTTTGTTTGTGTCCAGTGTGTGTGTGTCTAGCGTGTGTGAGTGTGTGTGTGTGTGTTTGTGTCTTGTGTATGTCTAGTGTGTGTGTGTGTGTGTGGTTGTGTGTGTGTGTGTTCAGTGTGCGTGTCCTGTGTGTGTGTGTGTGTATGTGTTCAGTGTGCGTGACTTGTGCGTGTGTGTGTCTAGTGTGTGTGTGTCTAGTGTGTGTGTGTGTGTGTGTGTCCAGTGTGTGTGTCCAGTGTGTGTGTCTAGTGTGTGTGTGTGTGTGTGTGTGTGTGTCTAGTGTGCGTGTGTGTCTAGTGTGTCTACTTTGTGTGTGGATAGTGTGTGTGTCTAGTGTGTCTACTTTGTGTGTGGATAGTGTGTGTCTGTGTGTCTAGTATGTGTGTGTGTCTAATGTTTGTCTAGTGTGTGTGTCTACTGTGTGTGTGTGTATGTATCATGTTTGTGTGTCTAGTGTGTGTGTGTCTAGTGTGTGTGTGTCGTGTGTGTGTGTGTGTGTCATCATATGTATGGTTACCATGGCTATTATTTTAGGGTCACTGAGAAGTCACCATAATAAACCCTAAACCCTGGATAGAGGGGCTCAGTGAATGTGGTGTAGAATGTGTTCAGGTGGGTCAGTGTGTCAGAGGAGACTCTGTAGAAGGACAGAGTGCCGGCTGGCCAGTCCAGATACACTCCTATTCTGTTGGAGCTGGAGGAGGGGACGTCTATGGTAGTGGAGTTATTATTGTGGGAGCTGGAGGAGGGGACGTCTATGGTAGTGGAGTTATTATTGTGGGAGCTGGAGGAGGGGACGTCTATGGTAGTGGAGTTATTATTGTTGGAGCTGGAGGAGGGGACGTCTATGGTAGTGGAGTTATTATTGTGGGAGCTGGAGGAGGGGACGTCTATGGTAGTGAAGTTATTATTGTGGGAGCTGGAGGAGGGGACGTCTATGGTAGTGGAGTTATTATTGTGGGAGCTGGAGGAGGGGACGTCTATGGTAGTGGAGTTATTATTGTGGGAGCTGGAGGAGGGGACGTCTATGGTAGTGGAGTTATTATTGTGGGAGCTGGAGGAGGGGACGTCTATGGTAGTGGAGTTATTATTGTGGGAGCTGGAGGAGGGGACGTCTATGGTAGTGAAGTTATTATTGTGCCAGGCTCTGTAAATGTTGTCAGAGCAGAACAGACTCCAGGACTTGTCATTGTATCCAATCAGACAGTCATAACCCCCTCCTCTCCTAATGATTCCTTTATATGTCACTCCTATATCAGCCCATTCCCCAATCCACTCTACCTCCCAGTAACAGCGCCCAGTCAGACCCTCTCTACACAACACCTGTCCCCAGATCTCAAATCTCTCTGGGTGATCAGGATACGGCTGCTCCTCTCTCCTCCATGTCACCTTTCTGTTCTCCTCAGACAGAGAGAGGTTTCTGTTTACTGTGTTTGGGTCCAGTGTGAGATCACAGACATCTGATGGATGAAACCAGACACAATATTAGAAATCATCATCATTCACATTAGAATGTTAACTCACTTTTCACTAATTCATTTAATGTAGATGTTTCTAGGTATCAAAAGGAGAAGTTAAGGTAACTTGAGACTTGTTGAATGATCATATGTTATACTGTATGGTGATATAAAACACACTTATTCACATTAATTACACACACATTTACATTGGACACACACCTCTATGATATATGAACACACATACACACACACACACACACACACACACACATCCTGAACACACACACACATTTCTAATGTAACACGAACACACCACACAGACACAGACACACACATTGTCAAATCAACTCTTTCTAAACGTTGGTGTCCCTGATTTGTGCTTCTGTAGAACTCCAGCTGATATTTAATATAACCAAGTAAGTAATGATGGTGGTCTTTGACTTTGACTTAACTTGAATTAAGACTTATTCTTAGTCATATTCTAAAAAGCAGTCAACACTCACATTTTCTAAGTCCAGGTTTCATTGTGTTCTCTCCACCATGTTCCACACTGTAACGGTAAGTAGAAGAACAGACAGACATTGAGGGATACACGTGAACACACACACACAAACTATACACACACACACAGCATGTAACTTAACAAGCGGTGGTCTATGTGTGTATCCAGAGTGTATGTATGTGTTTGCCCTGCTTTTTGTGTTTGTGTGTGTGTGCGCATGTGTCCAATGTGTGTGTGTGTGTGTGTGTGTGTGTCCATTGTGTTTGTGTGTGAACACACACACACTAGACACACCCACACACACACACAGGACACACTCACTGGATTCACAAACACACACACTGGACACCCAAGTCATCATATAAGTTAGTCCAACTGGACACACAGACACTGGACACACACACACACACAGACACTGGAAACACACTCTGGATACACACACACTGTACACACACAGAAAACACAAACACAGACTGGACACACTCACAAACAAAAGGACACACAAACACTGGACAGACACACACACAGTGGAGGTAATAATGTTTGTCTTATCTAGCCTGATAACTCCAACATGTCTGATATGAACATTGACATAAACCCTCTACATACTTGAGTTTCTCCAGTCTGCAGTGTGGATCCTCCAGTCCAGCAGAGAGCAGTCTGACTCCTGAGTCTCCTGGGTGATTGTAGCTCAGGTCCAGCTCTCTCAGGTGTGAGGGGTTTGACTTCAGAGCTGAGACCAGAGAAGCACAGCCTTCCTCTGTGACTAGACAGCCTGACAGCCTGCAAAGAGTCAAATCATATTACAACCACACTGCTATTCTTTGGTGGTGAAAATAGTGGCAGTAATGTGTTTCAACATATTAAGATGTATCAGTGTCCTGAAACCTTCAATATAGGACCCTATCTATCAAAGATAATTCGTAAAAATCCAAATAACTTCCCAGATCTTCATTGTAAAGGTTTAAAACACGGTTTCCCTGCTTGTTCAATGAACCATAAACAATAAATGAACATGCACATCTGGAACGGTCATTAAGACACTAACAGCTTACAGGCGGAAGGCAATTAAGGTCACAGTTATGAAAACTTAGGACACTAAAGAGGCCTTTCTACTGACTCTGAAAAACACCAAAAGAAAGATGCCCAGGGTCCCTGCTCATCTGGTGAACGTGCCTTAGGCATGCTGCAAGGAGGCATGAGGACTGCAGATGTGGCCAGGGCAATACATTGTGAGACGCCTAAGACAGCGCTACAGGGAGACAGGACGGACAGCTGATCGTCCTCGCAGTGTCAGACCACGTGTAACAACACCTGTACAGGATCGGTACATCCAAACATCACACCTGCGGGACAGGTACAGGATGGCAACAACAACTGCCCGAGTTACACCAGGAACGCACAATCCCTCCATCAGTGCTCACAGCAAGAATTGGCAAATCTGGTGCAGTCCATGAGGAGGAGATGAACTGTAGTACTTAATGCAGCTGGTGGAAACACCAGACACTGACTGTTACTTTTGATTTTGACCCCCTTTGTTCAGGGACACATTATTAAATCTCTGATAGTCACATGTCTGAGGAACTTGTACAGTTTATGTCTCAGTTGTTGAATCTTGTTATGTTCATACAAATATTTACACATAATAAGTTTGCTGAAAAAGAAACGCAGTTGACAGTGAGACGACATTCCTTTTTTTTTCCAGAGTATATATTCATAAATTAATGTATCATTATGCTTTCCTTTCTAAATGGTAAAACAGATATTTATGAATACCCTGAAATAAAAGTTGACATTCTGTACTGTCGCCTACTATGAAACATTCTATCTCAAATCCAAAATACTGGATCACAGCGGCAAATTTAAAACTGTATGCTTCACTGTCCATATGATGTGGACTATGTGTTCCTGGTAAACACATGTGGATCTGGTGAACAGTTATCACTTGTTGACCAACTACAGGAATACTGACCTCAGAGTCTCCAGTTTACAGTGGGGATTCTCCAGTCCAGCAGAGAGCAGCTTCACTCCTGAATCCTTCAGGTCATTGTTACTCAGATCCAGCTTTCTCAGGTGTGAGGGGTTTGACTTCAGAGCTGAGACCAGAGAAGCACAGCCTTTCTCTGTGACTCCACAGCCTGACAGCCTGCAAAGAGTCAAATCATATCACAACCACACTGCTATTCTTAGGTGATGAAAATAGTGGCAGTATATTTTTTCAACATATTCAGATATATCAGTGTCCTGAAACCTGCCATATCTATACATAAATTAATGTATCATTATTAGAAATGACAAAGTATTGCTTGTAGAGAAAAAAATGTATAGTACAAATATTTGAGTAGACTGACAAGACCAGTTTAAAAAGCAGTATCAGTCAAAACACAGACAGTGAAGTATCAGATTTAGATTGTATTGAGTATACAGTCCACACCATATCTAGTTTGACAGTGAAACTAACATTTTAAATGTGGCTCTGAACTCCAGCATTGTGGAATTGAGATCAAATGTTTTATATGAGGTGACAGTATATAATGTCACCTTTTATTTGAAGGTATTTCCATACATATCTGTTTCACCATTTAGAAAAATAAAAGCTCTTTATGAATCTAGTAAACCTATTTGAAGAAGTCATAAGTATTCTGACCAATTCACTTATAGTATATTAAAGTAGTCAAAAGTTTAGTATTTGGTCCCAAACTCATTGGTTGCTTTTGCAGTTTGTTTTGGTTGTGTTTTGGGTTATGTTTTGACCAATAGTAACTTAATGGTGGATGATGACTGGATTCATCTTCTAAGTGAGTAGATAACATGTTTCTAAACACTACTAAATGAATCCTGATGATGCCATGATTAATACAAATCATGAATAATAATGAGTGAGAAAGTTACAGAGGCTAGAACAAAACATGCTAACCTCTCACCATTACCAATAACAGAGGGGGTATGATCTTTGTGTCTCTGTAACGTTCTCATTCATCATCATTCACGATTCATTCATGATTATTCATAACCATGGTAGCATCCACATGAATGTAGAAGTGTTCAGAAACATCTTCTATTCTTACTGACAATACAAGTGAAGTGACTCCAAAATGACAGGACATTATTCACCATTCAGTTACTATTGGGAAGAACATTATCCAAAACACAACCAAAACAAACTGCAAATGCATTCAACAAGTTTGTAGAATCACAAGCTTCATGTTATCACTGCAGGGAAGGAATATTGATCCAAATACTAAACTTTTGACTCAATCAATTTGTTGAAATAATCATGACTTTTTCAAATGGGAGAACTACATAAATAAAGTGCTTTCATTTCCAAACGGTAAAACAGATATTTATGAATACCCTGAAATAAAAGTTGACATTCTGTACTGTCGCCTAATATTAAACATTCTATCTCAAATCCAAAATGCTGGAGCATAGCACCAAATTTAAAACTGTAAGCTTCACTGTCCATATGATGTGGACTATGTGTTCCAGGTAAACACATGTGGATCTGGTGAACAGGTATCACTTGTTGACCAACTACAGGAATACTGACCTCAGAGTCTCCAGTTTACAGTGGGGATTCTCCAGTCCAGCAGAGAGCAGCTTCACTCCTGAATCCTTCAGGTCATTGTTACTCAGATCCAGCTCTCTCAGGTGTGAGGGGATTGACTTCAAAGCTGAGACCAGAGAAGCACAGCCTTCCTCTGTGACTCCACAGCCTGACAGCCTGCAAAGAGTCAAATCATATTACAACCACACTGCTATTATTTGGTGGTGAAAAAAGTGGCTGTAAATTTGTTGCAAAGTATTCAGATATATCAGTGTCCTGAAACCTGCCATATCTATTCATAAATTAATGTATCATTATTAGACATTACAAATAAAAGTATTGCTTGTAGAGAAAAAATGAATATAAAAATTATTTGAGTAGACTGACCAGACCAGTTTAAAAAGCAGTATCAGTCAAAACACAGACAGTGAAGTATCAGATTTAGATTGTATTGAGTATACTGTCCACACCATATCTAGTTTGACAGTGAAACTAACATTTTAAATGTGGCTCTGTACTCCAGCATTGTGGATTTGAGATCAAATGTTTCATATGAGGTGACAGTATATAATGTCACCTTTTATTTAAGTGTATTTTCATACATATCTGTTTCACCATTTAGAAAAATAAAAGCACTTTATGTATCTAGTCCCCTATTTGAAGAAGTCATAAGTATTCTGACCAATTCACTTATAGTATATTAAAGTCAACAAAAGTTTAGTATTTTGTACCAAACTCATTGGTTGCATTTTAAGTTTTGTTTTGGTTGTGTTTTGGGTTACATTTTGCCCAATAGTAACTGAATGGTGGATGATGACTGGATTCATCTTCAAAGTGAGTAGATAACATGTTTCTAAACACTACTAAATGAATCCTGATGATGCCATGATTAAGAAAAATCATGAATGAATCTTGAATAATAATGAGTGAGAAAGTTACAGAGGCTAGAACAAAACATGCTAACCTCTCACCATTACCAATAACAGAGGGGGTATGATCTTTGTGTCTCTGTAACGTTCTCATTCATCATCATTCACGATTCATTCATGATTATTCATAACCATGGTAGCATCCACATGAATGTAGAAGTGTTCAGAAACATCTTCTATTCTTACTGACAATACAAGTGAAGTGACTCCAAAATGACAGGACATTATTCACCATTCAGTTACTATTGGGAAAAACATTATCCAAAACACAACCAAAACAAACTGCAAATGCATTCAACAAGTTTGTAGAATCACAAGCTTCATGTTATCACTGCAGGGAAGGAATATTGATGCAAATACTAAACCTTTGACTGAATTAATTTGTTGAAATAATCATTATTTTTTCAAATGGGAGAACTACATAAATAAAGTACTTTCATTTCTAAATGGTAAAACAGATATTTATGAATACCCTGAAATAAAACATTCTGTACTGTCACCTAATATGAAACATTCTATCTCAAATCCAAAATACTAGAGCATAGCACCAAATTTATAACTGTATGCTTCACTGTCCATATGATGTGGACTATGTGTTCCTGGTAAACACATGTGGATCTGGTGAAGAGTTATCACTTGTTGACCAACTACAGGAATACTGACCTCAGAGTCTCCAGTTTACAGTGGGGATTCTCCAGTCCATCAGAGAGCAGCTTTACTCCTGAATCCTTCAGGTCATTGTTACTCAGATCCAGCTCTCTCAGGTGTGAGGGGTTTGACTTCAGAGCTGAGACCAGAGAAGCACAGCCTTCCTCTGTGACTAGACAGCCTGACAGCCTGCAAAGAGTCAAATCATATTACAACCACACTGCTGTTATTTGGTGGTGAAAAAAGTGGCTGTAAATTTGTTGCAAAGTATTCAGATACATCAGTGTCCTGAAACCTGCCATATCTATTCATAAATTAATGTATCATTATTAGAAATTACAAATAATCAAAGTATTGCTTGTAGAGAAAAAATGAATATAAAAAATATTTGAGTAGACTGACCAGACCAGTTTAAAAAGCAATATCAGTCAAAACACAGACAGTGAGGTATCAGATTTAGATTGTATTGAGTATACAGTCCACACCATATCTAGTTTGACAGTGAAACTAACATTTTATATGTAGCTCTGTACTCCAGCATTGTGGAATTGAGATCAAATGTTTCATATGAGGTGACAGTATATAATGTCACCTTTTATTTAAGTGTATTTTCATACATATCTGTTTCACCATTTAGAAAAATAAAAGCACTTTATGTATCTAGTCCCCCTATTTGAAGAAGTATTCTGACCAATTCACTTATAGTATATTAAAGTCATCAAAAGTTTAGTGTTTTGTACCAAACTCATTGGTTGCATTTGAAGTTTTGTTTTGGTTGTGTTTTGGGTTATGTTTTGCCCAATAGTAACTGAATGGTGGATGATGACTGGATTCATCTTCTAAGTGAGTAGATAACATGTTTCTAAACACTACTAAATAAATCCTGATGATGCCATGATTAAGAAAAATCATGAATGAATCATGAATAATAATGAGTGAGAAAGTTACAGAGGCTAGAACAAAACATGCTAACCTCTCACCATTACCAATAACAGAGGGGGTATGATCTTTGTGCCTCTGTAACGTTCTCATTCATCATCATTCACGATTCATTCATGATTATTCATAACCATGGTAGCATCCACATGAATGTAGAAGTGTTCAGAAACATATTCTATTCTTACTGACAATACAAGTGAAGTGACTCAAAAATGACAGGACATTATTCACCATTCAGTTACTATTGGGAAAAACATTATCCAAAACACAACCAAAACAAACTGCAAATGCATTGTCAGGCTCTGGCCATAGAGAAGCCTATTTGCTTCTCTATGTAGCTATGGTCAGAGTCTGACAGTGTCGTTCTTTTCTGTTTCTTTGTGGGTTTTGGGTGGATCTCTAATTAGAGGCAGCTGCTACCCGTTGTCTCTAATTAGGGATCCAATATATGTTGAGTCTGTCCTTCACTTGGTGTGGGTTGTTATCGATATCGTTATATGTCGCAGTCACGGTGAAGTAAGTGTGCTTTTTGTTAAGTTTAAAATATCGTGTTTTTGTTTTAACGTAACGTGTGGAATTCATGTTTTGGTTTCGTTTTGTAGTTCGTCATTTTTGTGTTTGTTATGCATCTCATTACTTTCTGGGCTATACATAGTATAACAAATTAAATATGTCAAACTACTATAATCCCTGCGCTGCGTCTTGGTCTCTCCATACACCCAATCGTGACAGAACAACCCACCACCTGGAGACCAAGCAGCGCAGCTGGCGAGAGACGGAGGAGGAAGTAGCGCCAGTGCCGTTTCCCACGTGGCCTAGGGTGGAGCCAGAGGACCGTGGAAGGTTGATGAAGCAATGGAGGAGGATGGAGAAGGCAAGATCTGCAATGACTGTGAGCACCACACCATCGGGGCGCGGCCAGAGCCCGGAGAGGCTAAAAAAGGGGAGTCGCACGCCACTTCGGATGCCCACAGATCTTGATCGGGAGCGGCCAGAGGGGTTCGAGAAATACCCGGAGGAGGAGCGGACGAGGTGGTGGAGAGCCTGGAATGCTCTTCCTCTGGAGAAGCTGAGGGATCCGCTGGTTATACAGGCGTTGGTGGACTTCAAGCGCCAGATGACTCTCGTGGCGAGGCAGATGGTTGGACCGGAACCTCCAGCGAAGGTCAGCAACCCTAAACCTCCTGCGAAGGTCAGCGCCCCTGAACCTCCTGCGAAGGTCAGCGCCCCTAAACCTCCTGTGAAGGTCAGCACCCCTGAACCTCCAGCGAAGGTCAGCGCCCCTGAACCTCCTGCGAAGGTCAGCGCCCCTAAACCTCCTGCGAAGGTCAGCGCCCCCGAACCTCCTGCGAAGGTCAGCGCCCCCGAACCTCCTGCGAAGGTCAGCGCCCCCGAACCTCCTGCGAAGGTCAGCGCCCCTGAACCTCCTGCGAAGGTCAGCGCCCCTGAACCTCCTGCGAAGGTCAGCGCCCCTAAACCTCCTGCGAAGGTCAGCGCCCCTAAACCTCCTGCGAAGGTCAGTGCCTGAGCAGTCCGCTCCACCGGTACCCAGTCCGGGTCCAGCCGCCTGCTCCGCCTCAGTGCCAGAGCAGTCCGCTCCACCGGTACCCAGTCCGGGTCCAGCCGCCTGCTCCGCCTCAGTGCCAGAGCTGTCCGCTTCACCGGTACCCAGTCCGGGTCCAGCCGCCTGCTCCGCCTCAGTGCCAGAGCAGTCCGCTCCACCGGTACCCAGTCCGGGTCCAGCCGCCTGCTCCGCCTCAGTGCCAGAGCTGTCCGCTTCACCGGTACCCAGTCCGGGTCCAGCCGCCTGCTCCGCCTCAGTGCCAGAGCAGTCTGCTCCACCGGTGCCCGTTCCGGGTCCAGCCCCCTACTCCGCCTCAGTGCCAGAGCAGTCCGCTCCACCGGTACCCGTTCCGGGTCCAGCTGCCTGCTCCGCCTCAGTGCCAGAGCAGTCCGCTCCACCGGTACCCAGTCCGGGTCCAGCCGCCTGCTCCTCCTCAGTGCCTGAGCGGTCCGCTCCACCGGTACCCATTCCGGGTCCAGCCGTCTGCTCCGCCTCAGTGCCAAAGCGGTCCGCTCCACCGGTGCCCATTCCGGGTCCAGCCGTCTGCTCCGCCTCAGTGCCAGAGCGGTCCGCTCCACCGGTACCAAATCCGGGTCCAGCCGTCTGCTCCGCCTCAGTGCCAGAGCGGTCCGCTCCACCGGTACCAAATCCGGGTCCAGCCGTCTGCTCCGCCTCAGTGCCAGAGCAGTCCGCTCCACCGGTACCCAAGCCGGGTTCAGCCGTCTGTTCCGCTCCTGAGCCAGAGCAGTCCGCTCCACCGGTACCCAATCCGGGTCCAGCCGTCTGCTCCGCTTCAGAGCCTGAGCAGTCCGCCCCACCGGTGCCTTGTCCGGGCCTGGTTGTTTTCCCCGCTCCATGGCCGGAGCCGTTTACCCCACCGGTGCCCAGTCCGGGCCCGGTTTATCGCCCAGCTCCATGGCCGGAGCCATTTGCCCCACCGGTGCCCAGTCCGGGCCCGGTTGTTTTCCCCGCTCCATGGCCGGAGCCATTTACCCCACCGGTGCCCAGTCCGGGCCCGGTTGTTTTCCCCGCTCCATGGCCGGAGCCGTTTGCCCCACCGGTGCCCAGTCCAGGCCCGGTTGTTTTCCCCGCTCCATGGCCGGAGCCGTTTACCCCACCGGTGCCCAGTCCGGGCCCGGTTGTTTTTCCCCGCTCCATGGCCGGAGCCGTCGGCCCCACCGATGCCCAGTCCGGGCCCAGCGATAAGGAGGGGCCATGGAAAAAAACTGTCCACGTCGCCGGAGCCAGAGCCGCCCCCAAAGGATTAGTTTTTCCCTCCCAAAAACCCCCCCCCATGTTGTTGTGTGCCTTTTTTTTTGGCGTCCGGGAGTCCGCGCCTTGGGGGGGGGGTACTGTCAGGCTCTGGCCATAGAGAAGCAATAGGCTTCTCTATGTTGCTTGGTCAGAGTCTGACAGTGTCGTTCTTTTCTGTTTCTTTGTGGGTTTTGGGTGGATCTCTAATTAGAGGCAGCTGCTACCCGTTGTCTCTAATTAGGGATCCAATATATGTTGAGTCTGTCCTTCACTTGGTGTGGGTTGTTATCGATATCGTTATATGTCGCAGTCACGGTGAAGTAAGTGTGCTTTTTGTTACGTTTAAAATATTGTGTTTTTGTTTTAACGTAACGTGTGGAATTCGTGTTTTGGTTTCGTTTTGTAGTTCGTCATTTTTGTGTTTGTTATACATCTCAGTACCTTCTGGGCTATACATAGTATAACAAATTAAATATGTCAAACTACTATAATCCCTGCGCTGCGTCTTGGTCTCTCCATACACCCAATCGTGACATGCATTCAACAAGTTTGTAGAATCACAAGCTTCATGTTATCACTGCAGGGGAGGAATATTGATCCAAATACTAAACCTTTGACTAAAATAATTTGTTGAAATAATCATTACTTTTTCAAATGGGAGAACAACATAAATAAAGTGCTTTCATTTCTAAACGGTAAAACAGATATTTTATGAATACCCTGAAATAAATGTTGACATTCTGTACTGTCGCATAATATGAAACATTCATTCTCAAATCCAAAATGCTGGAGCATAGCGGCAAATTTAAAACTGTAAGCTTCACTGTCCATATGATGTGGACTATGTGTGCCTGGTAAACACATGTGGATCTGGTGAACAGTTATCACTTGTTGACCAACTACAGGAATACTGACCTCAGAGTCTCCAGTTTACAGTGGGGATTCTCCAGTCCAGCAGAGAGCAGCTTCACTCCTGAATCCTTCAGGTCATTGTTACTCAGATCCAGCTCTCTCAGGTGTGAGGGGTTTGACTTCAGAGCTGAGACCAGAGAAGAACAGCCTTTCTCTGTGACTAGACAGACTGACAGCCTGCAAAGAGTCAAATCATATTATAACCACACTGCTGTTATTTGGTGGTGAAAATAGTGGCAGTATATTTTTTCAACATATTCAGATATATCAGTGTCTTGAAACCTGCCATATCTATTCACAAATGAATGTATCATTATTAGAAATGACAAATGATCAAAGTATTGCTTGTAGAGAAAAAAATGTATAGTACAAATATTTGAGTAGACTGACCAGACCAGTTTAAAAAGCAGTATCAGTCAAAACACAGACAGTGAAGTATCAGATATAGATTGTATTGAGTATACAGTCCACACCATATCTAGTTTGACAGTGAAGCTAACATTTTAAATGTGGCTCTGTACTCCAGCATTGTGGAAGCTAACATATTCTGACCAATTCACTTATAGTGTATTAAAGTCGTCGAAAGTTTAGTATTTGGTCCCAAACTCATTGGTTGCATTTGCAGTTTTGATTTGGTTGTGTTTTGGGTAATGTATTGCCTAATAGTAACTGAATGGTGGATGATGACTGGATTAATCCTCTAAACACATGTGGATCTGGTGAACAGTTATCACTTGTTGACCAACTACAGGAATACTGACCTCAGAGTCTCCAGTTTACAGTGGGGATTCTCCAGTTCAGCAGAGAGCAGCTTCACTCCTGAATCCTTCAGGTCATTGTTACTCAGATCCAGCTCTCTCAGGTGTGAGTGGTTTGACTTCAGAGCTGAGACCAGAGAAGCACAGCCTTTCTCTGTGACTCCACAGCCTGACAGCCTGTGAAGAGATAATCAGGATTTCACAGACGCTCTGTTAATTTAAGTTAAGGACAATGGCAGATAGATTTGCTTTAAACTGAATATTTCTTCCTGATGATTAGTACTTAACCCTGTAAGACGCAAATATAGAAAATATATATATAATATATAATTTTATGTACTCACAGAGCAGCTCTGGAGGCTTTGACCACTGGCAGCATTCTCAGAAGACCTTCCTCTGATCTGGAGTATTTCTTCAGGTCAAACACATCCAGCTCCTTTTCTGAAGTCAGCAATACAAAGACCAGAGCTGACCACTGTGCAGGTGACAGTTCTTCACTGGAGACAGTTCCTGATCTCAGGTATCTTTGGATCTCCTCCACTAGAGAATGGTCATTCAGTTCATTCAGACAGTGTAACAGATTGATGCACCTCTCTGCAGAGGGATTCTCCCTGATCTTCTCCTTGATGTACTCAACTGTTTCTTCATGGCTCTGTGAGCTGCTTCTTGTCTCTGTCAGTAGACCTCGTAAGTGCTTCTGATTGGACTCCAGTGAGAGGCCCAGAAGGAAGCGGAGGAAAAGGTCCAGGTTTCCCGTCTCACTTTGTAAGGCTTTATCCAAGGCACTCTTGTAGACAGTAACTTCAGGCTTGTGTCTGATCTTCACAGAAAGGTTCCTGGACATTGATTGAGGTTCGCCCAATAGGTTCTCATTGTTGTTGATGAATGAGAGGAACACATATACAGCAGCCAGAAACTCCTGAATGCTCAGATGCACGAAGCAGTACACCTTGTCCTGGTACAGCCCACATTCCTCTTTAAAGAGCTGTGTACACAATCCTGAGTACACTGAGGCTTCATTGACATCAATGCCAGCCTCTTTCAGGTCTTCTTCATAGAAAATCAAATTGCCATTCACAAGCTGTTGAAAAGCCAGTTTTCCCAGTGACAGAATGCTCTCTTTATTCCAGTCTGGACCTGGATACTTTTCATTATTCTGTATGGTATGAAACACCACAAGGTGTGTGTACATCTCAGTCAGAGTCTTGGGCATCTCTTCTCTCTTGTCTGTACTCAACATGTGTTCAAGGACTGTTGCAGAAATCCAACAGAAGACTGGAATGTGGCACATGATGTGGAGGCTCCTTGATGTCTTTATGTGAGAGATGATTCTGCTGGCCAGGTCCTCATCACTGAATCTCTTCCTGAAGTACTCCTCCTTCTGTGGGTCATTGAACCCTCGTACCTCTGTCACCTGGTCAACACATCCTGAAGGGATCTTATTGGCTGCTGCTGGTCGGGTAGTTATCCAGAGGAGAGCAGAGGGAAGCAGATTTCCCTTGATGAGATTTGTCAGCAGAACATCAACTGAGGTTGACTCTGTGACGTCACAACACATCTTGTTCTTCTGGAAGTCTAGGGGCAGTCGGCACTCATCCAGACCATCAAAGATGAACAGAACTTTGTACTTGACGTAGTTGGAGATGCTTGATTCTTTGTTTTCCATTGAGAAGTGATTGAGAAGTTCAATCAAAGTGTGTTTTTCCCCTTTCATCAAATTCAGCTCCCGAAAAGGGAATGAAAATACAAATTGGACATCCTGATTTGCTTTTCCTTCAGCCCAGTCCAGAATGAACTTCTGCACAGAGACTGTTTTTCCAATGCCTGCCACTCCCTTTGTCAACACAGTTCTGATAAGTTTGTCTTGTCCAGTTAAGGGTTTGAAGATGTCGTTACATTTGATTGCAGTCTCTGGTCTGGCTTGTTTCCTGTTTGTTGTCTCAATCTGTCTCAACTCATGTTCATTATTGACCTCTCCTGTTCCACCCTCTGTGATGTAGAGCTCTGTGTAGATCTTATTGAGAAGTGTTGGGTTTCCTTGTTTAGCGATCCCCTCAAATACACATTGAAACTTCTTCTTTAGATTAGATTTGAGTTTACGTTGGAAAATCACAGCAAGCTCATCTGAATCTAGAAATAACAGAGAAGATATTAATATTACGTCTGATTTAATGCCTACAGTATTGTAGGACTGTGTTATAAAGTTTAAATTGTAATAATGTATTATCTTAACTGTCTGTATAAATGTGTAAATGTTTTCATAATGCATTACACACTGGTGTGACTGATTTATATAATTATTGGTATTATTGATGGTATTATAAATGTTGTCTCTCTCTGTCTCTCCTCTTCTCTCTGTCTAAATGAATCAACACAACACATCCCTGCTGCTACTTGATGAGGTCACTAGGTGTTGTGTTAAGGCTGCTACAATATCATTGAGTTACACAGCTACTTTAGCTGTACTTTAGCTACAGCTTTTAAATGTTTCTTATAAAACAGCATTCAACATGAGGCAGACAGCTCTTACTTTTCTCCAGTGTGTCAGCAAGAACCTTCTGGTTCATTTTCCTCAGGACGTGCAGTGTGATCTTCAGAGCCCCCTCTCTGGCACTGCTCTCCTGCTTCTCATCTTCAGCATCCACCACTTCCTTATCCTGCTTCTGACTCTCAAAGCCTTGTGGGAGTTCTGGACTAAGAATCCTCTTGAACATCTTCAGCTCGTTCTTCACAAATGTCATAATATTCTCTTCAAGCAACTGAAATAAATAAAGTAAATAAGTTAAGCAAGAGAATAAATACTTTCTCACTAACATATTAATGAATGATTGACAGATCAACTTTACTTGAGGTAAACAAAAACAAATGTACATAACAGGACCACATACACTGAATATGGAGGCCAGGTCTGTTTGATGACTCTGGGAACACTGACCACTGAGAATCTCTGACTCTGATCTCTCCTGTTGGTTTCTGTGGACAAAACATCCAAGGAGTGCACACACACACACACACACACACACACACACACACACACACACACACACACACACACACACACACACACACACACACATTGTTGTAGGACTATGAAAATGGAAAAAAGGATTAGCCTATGGATTATGAAAACAACCCAAATAAATGGTAAAATGGTAGGAGAAATGACTAGAGACAGTGTTGTTTTACTCACTGACCATGACCCATGAGTTCTTCTTACCTTTGTTCAGTAGAAAAGTCTCTCTCTCTAAACATTATAGGACGACTCATAGACCAGTCACTCTTCATGGACACACAGCTGGGTACAGGGGAGGCTGGTCTCTCCTGCTTGATTGGACTTCAACACAACAGAGACAAACATTACGTCTCTCATCTACTCTGAGCTCAGATGTGGAAACATAAGAAGAGTTTCATTCCAAAACACTATACATCCAATTTCAGAAATGTTGGTAAATTTTATTTTATTGTTTAAAGAAATTATGATAGGTGTGTTTTTTCACTATCTAATCATGGCATGGGATTCTTCAACGACAAACATGTCTTTGTTTAAAATCTATCACTTGATGGTTTCATTTCAAATAATCATGTTTTTTTGCAACAAGTAGTACTGTTAGGTTTTTACATAGTAATAATATATATCTGCCTCACTCTCAGAGGAATAAGTAGTACTGTTAGGTTTTACACAGTAATAATATATATCTGACTCACTCTCAGAGCAATAAGTAGTACTGTTAGGTTTTACACAGTAATAATATATATCTGCCTCACTCTCAGAGCAATAAGTAGTACTGTTAGGTTTTACACAGTAATAATATATATCTGCCTCACTCTCAGAGCAATAAGTAGTACTGTTAGGTTTTACACAGTAATAATATATATCTGCCTCACTCTCAGAGCAATAAGTAGTACTGTTAGGTTTTACACAGTAATAATATATATCTGCCTCACTCTCAGAGTAATAAGTAGTACTGTTAGGTTTTACACAGTAATAATATATATCTTTCTCACTCTCAGAGCAATAAATAGTACTGTTAGGTTTTACACAGTAATAATATATATCTGTCTCACTCTCAGAGCAATAAGTAGTACTGTTAGGTTTTACACAGTAATAATATATATCTGCCAGTAATATTTGAATGTTTTGTTCCACTGGAGAATCTCCTTGATCTTTGGCAGATAATGTCACCCAAATAAAAATATAGTTATTTATTTATTTATAATTAACTAAATGTATGGTGTTTTTGGTTTATGTCAGTAAAGAATTACACTTTATTCAGTAATACTACAGTTGCTAAAAAAATCCAATAGACGATTAGTATTTTCCAAGTACATTCATTGTCAAATTCATCAACCAGCATGGAGGGGCATGTTGAGGTACATTTTCTAACCCAGGGTTGCATGATGTAATTTATTGGCAGGCTGGAAGATGCAGCCGTCTTTTCTATTCCGAGGCTGTTTACTGGCAATATGAATTATTTATAAAATGTTTAATAATGCATTTCTACTAGAGTTGAGGTTAGCGTGTCTGACTAGTGATAATTTGTCCGGGGATCAATACCTGCTATGGTCCCAGCTTTCTGCTCTCCCCAAAGCAACACAGGCCTAATACGAGATATATAGCTAACTAAAGTAATGAGTGACCATTTTAGAAAATCATGGGACATTTAGTCTTTGGTTGCATGCTATTTATGTCAATCATATTGCTGCTTGTAGCCTATAACTGATGCTTCTAGGTCTTATGCTGCCATCTATTGGAAATATTTAGCAATTAAAAGTTATTAATTCACATCCAGACATTGGTGAGGCAGCTGAGAATGTATTTTTCTTGTTAATTCCTGATATCAGTATCAAATCATCTATCCCAGACTTTCACATAGAGGTTACTACTGTAGGTCACCCAGTTCAACTGGACTTTCACATAGAGGTTACTACTGTAGGTCACCCAGTTCAACTGGACTTTCACATAGAGGTTACTACTGTAGGTCACCCAGTTCAACTGGACTTTCACATAGAGGTTACTACTGTAGGTCACCCAGTTCAACTGGACTTTCACATAGAGGTTACTACTGTAGGTCACCCAGTTCAACTGGACTTTCACATAGAGGTTACTACTGTAGGTCACCCAGTTCAACTGGACTTTCACATAGAGGTTACTACTGTAGGTCACCCAGTTCAACTGGACTTTCACATAGAGGTTACTACTGTAGGTCACCCAGTTCAACTGGACTTTCACATAGAGGTTACTACTGTAGGTCACCCAGTTCAATTGTACTTTCACATAGAGGTTACTACTGTAAGTCACCCAGTTCAAACCACATTTGAAACATAAAACAAATGTGGTTTGTTCATCAAGTGTTCTGATTGCAATAATAAATATAAACCATTTAATAACAAACAAACAAAAACATCAAAACACTGACAGGTTTTAATTAACAAAATAATCTAAATGCTATTTAGTACTATAATGGTATTTACTGACATGATATTATTACTAAAATAGTTTCTAAAAGTGTTCTAGGCTACCCTACCCTAGAATCAGGGTTAAGGGTTAAGGGTTAGGGTTAAGTCTAAAATAGGTTATACGTAGGGTTAGAGTTTCTGTATAGTACTTTGTGATATCTGCTGATGTAAAAAGGCCTTTATAAATACATTTGATTGATTGATTGATTGATTGTAAGGTTTAGGGTTTTTAATACAAAGAACAGTATGGGTGTATAGCTCTCTTGCTCCTCCATGTGGCCTTCTGTGGTACTACATACCTCATTCACGACACCTGCTAATCTAAAGTAGCAACTGTGTCAGATCTACAAATCAATGATCTACACCTATCCATTTGGTTTATAACTCAGTGAACCTGCACAGCATTCGCTCAATTTGATGCGAACAACCGAAATAAATGGTAAAATGGGAGGATAAATGACTAGAGACAGTGTTGTTTAACTCACTGACCATGACCCATGAGTTCTTCTTACCTTTGTTCAGTAGAAAAGTCTCCCTCTCTAAATGTCATAGGTAGATCCATAGACCAGTCACTCTTCATGGACACACAGCTGGGTACAGGGGAGGCTGGTCTCTCCTGCTTGATTGGACTTCAACACAACAGAGACAAACATTATGAGAAGTCTCTCATCTACTCTGAGCTCAGATGGGGAAACATAAGAAGAGTTTCATTCCAAAACACTATATATCCATTTTCAGAAGTGTTGGTAAATCTTTTATTGTTAAAATAGCTAAACATATTACCATTTAATAGTAGTAGCCATAATTCATGAATGGTACCATGCAGGGTTCTATATGGAACAATTTTGGTTCAGTGAAGAAGAACCTCTAGAGTTCTGATCAAAGAACCCTATAAAAGGGTTATGTATATAACTTTTACTGGTTCCATATATTAAGGAAGAGATACAAGCCTTTTTGGTTCTATAAGGAACCTTCTTTTCAAAGAGCATAATAAACATGTTTTTCTTTCCGTTATTTAACTGCCTACATCATGTTATGACATGGAATGCTGTTATTTCATGTTATTTCAAGATATCCCTTCGGAGCGCAACATCACGTTGTAATAAAAATTATCCTAAATTGGGCGTGGCTATAAATTGGTTAATTGAAGGCATCTAGGGTGTAATATGTGTTGGATGAAAATTAACCTTGTATGAAACGTTGTAGGCAACATTATGGACAAGTGACTTAATGCCTACTATGCCAAAGCTATTTAGAGTTGTTTAACGTGAGTGAAGGGTGTGTTGATATTAAGGCAATATTGTCTAAATTCCTCTTGTAACAACCATCAGAATTGGTCAAACAAAAATATGCTTCACAACATTTAAGGCAATAATTAAGAGAAGGCAAAGTGGTCGTGTCTTGTGAAAATTCTATCAAATGTCTTACATTGTAATGAGTAAAGTCAGGGTGCTTCAGAACCCCTGCAGTACCTCAGTGGACCCCGGATTGAGAACCCCTGATTTAGCAGATGATCTTATCCATAGTGATTTAAAGTATGTTCATTCATCTTAAGATAGCTAGGTGAGACAACCACATATCCCAGTCAAATATACAGGATACAAACATTACATTCCAGCTAAACAATGGATATATTAGCATTTAGCAAAAAAACACATTTTCATACACATCTAAAATCAAGAACAGTTATATTGAAGGTAAGCAATCATTTCTGAGATAAAAAACAAATTTGATGTTTTTCTTTGTATATAGCATTTTGGAATATAAAATCTTAAACAAAATTGTCTGCTCACCTCTTAGCTTTGGTGTCATGTTCCCCAGAGAGACTCATTTTAGAGGCAGGGCCCCCCTCCTCTCTCTCCCCAGAGAGACTCATTTTAGAGGCAGGGCCCCCCTCCTCTCTCTCCCCAGAGACTCTCTTTTTAGAGGCAGGGCCCCCCTCCTCTCTCTCCCCAGAGAGACTCATTTTAGAGGCAGGGCCCCCCTCCTCTCTCTCCCCAGAGAGACTCATTTTAGAGCACTGACCCCTAAACAGAGATCCAGAATGTTAGTTGTGTTTAACACAGTGACAACTAATCATTGAATGTCAATTGGGCGGCAGGTAGCCTAGCGGCTAGAGCATTGAGCCAGTAACTGAAATGTTTCTGGTTTGAATCCCAGAGCCGACAAGGTGAACAACCTGCCGATGTGTCCTTGAGCAAGGCACTCATCCCTAATTTGCTCCAGTGGCTGACCCTGTAGGTAGGCGTCATTGTAAATAAGAATTTGTTCTTAACGGATAAAAATAAAATAAAATAAACAACATACACAGATTAATGAATAAGTAAAACATATTATCTTAGCAGCGGTTATATAATATTATATATAATAGACCATATATATATATAATAGACCATATATATACATAATAGACCAGATATATATATATATATATATATATACACCAGATATAATATTATCTTAGCAGCGGTTATATAATATTATATATAATAGACCATATATATATATAATAGACCATATGTGTATATATATATATATATATATATATATATATATATATATATATATATATATATATATATATATATATATATATATATATATACACCAGATATAATATTATATTAGCAGCGGTTATATAATATTATATATAATAGACTATATATATATATATATATATATATATATATATACACCAGATATAATATTATCTTAGCAGCGGTTATATAATATTATATATAATTGACCATATATATATATATAATAGACCATATGTGTGTATATATATATATATATATATATATATATATATATATATATATATATACACCAGATATAATATTATCTTAGTGTAAGGTTCAGGCCCCTGTCATCACTCCTATACTCCCCTGCTCGTCCTATCATCTTGGATCTATCCCACTGATGACGCTGTTTAACATAATTACTGTCACCTGTGTTTCTGGGTATATAAGCTAGGCCAAATCAGTTGCCCATTGTGAGGTATTGTTTTCCTGTATTTGGTAGTCATGCAAGTTCCCATGTGTTGGGTCCCTATGAATTTGTGGCTTATATCGTTTTTTGTTATATTTCACCTGGATTGTGAACTCTGTGCTGTCACGTTCAGTAAAACAACGCTCTGCGATTGGATCCACTCAAGTCTCCTGCTTAAATCATTACACTTAGCAGCGGTTATATATATATATATAAAATAGACCATATATATATATATATATATATATATATATATATATATATATATATATATATACACCAGATATAATATTATCTTAGCAGCGGTTATATAATATTATATATAATAGACCATATATATATATATAATAGACCATATGTGTATATATATATATATATATATATATATATATATACACCAGATATAATATTATCTTAGCAGCGGTTATATAATATTATATATAATAGACCATATATATATATATAATAGACCATATGTATATATATATATATATATATATATATATATATATATATACACCAGATATAATATTATCTTGGCAGCGGACAGAAAATGTTGCAGTTTCAAAGCTAATGTCCTGCAATTCCACACATCCTGCCATGGAGCTGAAATAAACATTAAAGCAATTCTATGCATTTTGCCATAGAGATTAGGTTTTTATTTGAATCTTCTACAATTCTATGCATTTTGCCATAGAGCTGAGTTTTTTTTTCAGTTTTTCCGCGAATCTTCTACAATTCTACTCATTATGTACTTACTAATGCTGTGTTCTTATGCTCAAGGCATTGGGAAGGCAGAAAAATAACATTGAATTCCCCCCATGTATTGCATGTATTGCAAACAGGAAGTTAAATTAGTCACAAGGTTGTGCTGAATACCGTAGTGTTGCAAAAGTCTATAAACCCTACTCTTCCTCATCAGTCTCAAGAACAGAACCTGTGATTTAATGTAGATACATGTAGATACAACAGAAACAAGATGTGAAACTATCAACTTCTCTTTTAAATGAACAGAGACATTTCCCAGAGGAGGCTGGTGGGAGGAGCTATAGGAGGACGGGTTCATTTTAATGGCTGAAATTGAATAAATAAATTAAGTGTCTGATACCGTTCCATGACTGGGCGATAATTGTGCACCTCACTACACAATGGAATTTTAATGAGGCCATTTTAATGATGAGGAAGGTGCAGAGGTTAATTTAATTAAGAACAATAGTGTATTGATGAGTTTGTGTTGTAGATAATTTGACCACATGCCTTGTGGGTTGATAACGTTCTCTTTTATGTTCTATCAGCGAAGCAAAAGATGCCAGAACACTGAATGGATGACAAATGGACGGCATGGGCAATAACTGTGCAAGTTACTTCACAATGAAATAGAAAGGAGGCCTAACTGAATGATGAGGGAGTAGAGGTTGATTTAATTTAGAAAAACAATATTATAATGAGGAGTTTGTGTTATACCTATTTCACCACCGGTTGATAACATTCTCTTTTATGTTTTACTTTGTATAAATAAACTGTTATGGGACTGTTTTATTTACTATAACTCTATTACTAATCAAATGTATTGTAAAGGAAATGAAAACATACTATGTGTTGCAGTCGGACTTTAGAATAACACAAAACATATCGTTGACTCTCTCCAAGTTGATGAGCAGGAAACTAACGATGCCAGTCAGCCTGCACAGCCGGCCAATCAACACCTAAACTACACCTAAACTAATTTCACACATAATAAGAGTCAGTCTATAGACCAGATTAAATGGACAATAATCTGATGAGGGACAATAAAAGCCCTAGAAGTTGTCAGATTGTACATGAAGAGACGGGCGCATCGTGTGATTGACAGATGCAGTGAAAGGAGCATCTCTTTATCAAATCCTCCTTCAGAGTCACATGCAGGTAAAACACTGTGATTTCTATATAGCACTGTATCTGAAAGAGAATATTCTGCACTTTCTATGACACTTACCTTTATCAAATAACTCACAATTCAAGAGGTGCAGCTCCATTTTCAACAGTATCCATGTTGTCCATGTATTTATCACATGACTACTGTAGCAGCAGCAAACTAGTAACATAATGACATTAAAATATGCTATTCTGTCGTCAATGGATGAATGGCCAATAGAAACCAGATAGAAACTGATAATGGTGCATGTGACTTCAGTTCTGGTTAGCCGCTGATGTCGAAACCAACTTGCTCAATGGCTAACCATGTCTGGGGAAACCAGGCCAGCGGGTGAGTGACTGATTAAATGTGGTTTTGAGACACATGGAACCTTACACAGGCAAAGGCAGAATTGTGACCATGGACAACTTCTTCACATCAATTTCCCTGTCAGACAAATTGATTGCAAAGAAGACTAGCTTGCTAAGGAACAGTGAACAAACGAAGGTGGAAGCTGCCCAACCACTCACGGTGTGATGGAGCATGGTAAAGCAACACTCACGGTGTGATGGAGATTGGTAAAGCAACACTCATGGTGTGATGGAGAATGGTAAAGCAACACTCACGGTGTGATGGAGATTGGTAAAGCAACACTCACGGTGTGATAGAGAATGGTAAAGCAACACTCATGGTGTGATAGAGAATGGTAAAGCAACACTCATGGTGTGATAGAGAATGGTAAAGCAACACTCATGGTGTGATAGAGAATGGTAAAGCAACACTCACAGTGTGATGGAGAATGGTAAAGCAACACTCACGGTGTGATGGAGAATGGTAAAGCAACACTCACGGTGTGATGGAGAATGGTAAAGCAACACTCACGGTGTGATGGAGAATGGTAAAGCAATACTCACGGTGTGATGGAGAATGGTAAAGCAACACTCACGGTGTGATGGAGAATGGTAAAGCAACACTCACGGTGTGATGGAGCATGGTAAAGCAACACTCACGGTGTGATGGAGAATGGTAAAGCAACACTCACGGTGTGATGGAGAATGGTAAAGCAACACTCACGGTGTGATGGAGAATGGTAAAGCAACACTCACGGTGTGATGGAGAATGGTAAAGCAACACTCACGGTGTGATGGAGAATGGTAAAGCAACACTCACGGTGTGATGGAGAATGGTAAAGCAACACTCACGGTGTGATGGAGAATGGTAAATGATTATTCATAGGACACACACTGCAAAAACTCAAAATCTTGCCAAGTATATTTTTCTTATTTCTAGTCAAAATATCTCATCACACTTAATATAAGAGAAAATCACCTAAAGAGCAAGATTTAAGTGAGATAAAGGAGCTTGTTTTTAGACAGTGCATCTTGAATATCTTGTTAAGTGAAACTGTCTTGAAAACATCTTCTTTTGAGTCATATCACGGATGAAACAAGCTTTTTTAAGCTGCTGTGTTATTTGTAAAAGATGAATCGTCTTGTTTCAAGAAATAGACTTAACTTGAATTGAGACGACAAATCTGCTTTATTGAAAACTGCAGGTCAACATGCCCAACTCACAATGCACAGTACAGTGTGGCTATTTTTCTTACATTTCCATCAAACCATGTCCATGTGACATGTAAAAAAGACAGAGGCAAAAGCTGGAATGATGTTTCCTTCTCTGTTCTATTGCACTCTGGACAAACTGCACCACATTATCACAAAAGTAATAAGTCCAAATAAATGCTGTCATCAATTACAGTGTTTGTCAGTGCTTAAAAAAATAAATAGCGCCCAAATACCCAAACACTCAATACAGACTCAAGAATGATGTTTGATGATGTCTGTGAGATCATACTTCAGTGGAATGTACTTGCTATTATTGAAGTTTACATAGTAGTACGGTGTATAATCAACAAGCTTTTCTACCTCATAAGATAAATAATGATCATTCCACCCAACTGTAGAGAGAGGTTGGCATTCAAAACTATACACTGACGCATTTAAAATATAAATGTTTTTCACAAGTGCAAACTCTGGAGTATCATTGATGACATTAGAAATAACCAAAGGTTTTCCACATGTCTGCTTATTTCCATGTTGCATAATCCACTTTACCCAAACTATATGTTCAACGTGCTCTATTCCTAAGAAGTCTTTCATCTTTCCTTCTACATAGTGAACATTTTTCACCTCAGAGGCTGGGCCCATGTCAACTTCACTTGAACAAATTGGATGTTTCTCATGCACATTCTGACTACATTCATAAAGTTGGTTGTGCTTCACAAGAGACTTACAGATATTTTTAAAACTACTTTTCAAAGCCCACTGCTTAAAAAAAGCAATGCTTTGACTCAAAGCGCATACACATATGCCTCACTGTAGGACCAAGTGCCTTAATCTGAGAAGGAAGATGCAGCAAGTAATGCTGTTTAGGTATAATATTTGCATCTGGAAACAGTTGTTTGAAATGTTTTAAATGTTGCTCTATTAAAAGCTTCAGCCTTGAAAGAGTTGAGAGAGCAATAATAATATCTAACAACTTAAGTAGCATTTGTGTGTAATCATTTTCTCAAATTTTGTCAATGAGAAATGGCAGGATCTTTAACAAAACCAGCATCTGCCCAGCTGACTGTTTCAATGTATTGTCATTTGATGACAGTGTATTGACAGATATGGGGCAAGGCTTATCCCTTACATCCACAGGAGAACAAGGGAAACCAATACCTGCACTGTTGAATACGGCGTCTAAGTCCATATGCCCTGAAAGCACAAGATGCTTTAAAACACATTTGATTTCATATGGGGCAACACCTTCAAGAATGACATGCATGATGTCCTGTGGGGTTTGATTGATTATATCAAAGTGAGGACATTCTGTAAATTGTCTTCTCCTGTTTATGCCATATGTCACTTTTAGATTGTCTTTCAGAAAGTCACTATTTGCCTTTTCAATGTCATTACATTGCCTGTTATGACTTTGTCCTTTTAACAAACAAATCTTCATTCAATTGCTCCTGCATGTCTTCAAAGTTGCATTCTCAGTGCCTGCATTTACTGAAGACAAATCCCTCTCCTATCTTAAATCCAGCCACTTCATGCTGAACTAGAGTGTCTCCACACAGACATAAGTTCCCCAGAAATTGTCCTCTCACCATTTGCAGTGACAACCTGGACACCATCACACAGCTCAGTTAAGTCACGGTTAATCCTCTCAAATATCTCATCAATACCACAATGGGAAAGATCTTTAGATTTGACCATGGCAAGCAGACGAATGGCAGCAAGTCTTGATCTGTATTTAGGGTTGATTTTACCTAAGGTGTAATAAATCAATAACAATTTGTTTTTGTTTGCCCGAGATCCAAGAGGATTGCATAGCTCAATTTCATCTGTATATAAAACCAACTGAAATGCTGTGGGAAATTTCAAAAACAGTGTGTGCGACTTAAAAATGTCTCCATCAATGAAATCATGAAAAAATCCATCCTTGAATGTCTGTGGCCTCTTATCAATCATTGCAATTGTTCTTGGATGTGATAGCAGCTGCTCCAAATGTTTCACCAATGGTATATAATGGAAATAATGGTCCTTAATGGTAAGAACTCTGGAGGCTCCATTTTTCACATAACATACTGTTTGTTTTGAGACAAGAATCTCTGGTTCAACTGGTTCTAACAGTTCTTTGATTGTCTTATCCTGCAAACGGGTGGAAGCTATTTGACAGAAAGGGTCAACAAACTGGTCAAATATCCCCATTGCATCACTGTTTAGTTGATCAGGTCCCCAGAATGTCTCTCAATCATGTCTCTCATTAGCTGTTTTAGATGCTCCAATAATGCGGCCTGATATTGCTGGACTCCACTCACCATTTGGTTAACAGCTCTCTGGGGAGTAGAAAACAAACAAACAACAATTATACATTATAACATTCAGATAAAAATTTAGTCAACATGCAAACTCAGACACTTTTTTTTTTAAAGTAACCTTTCAATTACATATTGTTAGTGACATGCAATGATCAAAATAGGCTGTTTCCAGCAAAACTATCATAAAGTAATATTGCCTTCTGCTGTTCTGCAGCTTTAAGACCTTGTTTACACTTGGTCCTAAAATGCGTTTTGAGCAATAGGATCACAAGTGGACAGTGCTAAATAAAAGTGGAAGTGTATTATGTTGTCTCTATTCTTAGCTCATGCTCAACAAATATAGTGGATGGGCAGATGTGGGGAAGTGAGATCCGATCACAAGTGGTCACTGAAGAAGCATGTGGAGACACATAATGTCAGGTGTTTCTCTGACATACCTTTAGCTGTCCACCTGTGATCGGATCAACCAAGATGCCAGGTCTGAACAGTGGCTAAGTCATTCTACAGTTTAAGCTTATTGCTTTTAAGCTTGCTACTAAAAATGAAATATAATTAATTGGAAAATCAATGGCATAAATGATCTGTCAGTCGATGGGTTTCTCTGGCTTGAAGAAGAAATGCAGTTGCATTTTTAGAAAGGTCAACATTCATGCGACCTTCTCCATCTTCTTGAAATCCACTCTGACAGAGATTAACAACAAACATATTAAAACAGGGAAAATATTGGTATAGGTAAGCTAGCTAGCTAGATTTCTTCCTATAAAAAGGTACAAGATGGGTGTATTTTAACTGATTGGTGTCTTTATTTTGAGTATGTAAAATAACAACAAAAACAACAACTAATAAAAACAAAACAGTACTACAAAATAACAATGACTTTGACAGCATCAGAAAAAATCTGTACTTCATGAGTGTTAAGATTGACACACATACTAAATTGCATCCCTTCACTTGCTCTCTTGCCAATAAATGTACATTACTAAAGGCCTTTGAACTGAACTTGTATTCCGAATAATCTATAAAGAGACAACTTCCTGTCACACACTGTCATGAAGACATGTCTCACCTGCCAGTTACAACTTTGTGAATGATAAGCTAATAATACACATATTACAGCCTCTATGCTTGATTCAAACTGTTGAAGGATAACCTGTCATTTTTAATTAGTTGTTTAAATGACCAACATTAACGTTATTGAAGTCTGGTAACTGAATTACATAACTAATAATTAAACTCAACAAATTAAACTAATAATCAAATAAGTGAATTAATTTACCAATTACTGCATATAACATAAGCATTAGACATTAGATCATAAGTGGACAATCTGTGGGGCGGTAAGCTGCGTTTGTCAAAATAAATGTAACCATTAACTAGCCCATTTAAATCTCAGTAGGCTAGTTGTATTTGCGTTACTGGTTCGATTACTCGTTACTGACAAAAGTAGTGGAATTACAGTAACACATTACATTCAACACTGCTATTACTTTAAAATTACAACCTGAACCTGTCATTGACAAAAACAAACATGTTTAGTGGACGTGCTTGGATCAGGCACAGTTGACCTAAATAAATGTTACATTAAATTTTAGCTTGTGTAACGACTTACCGCTGGAATGACGATGCTTGAGCCCTCCGCTTCAGCCACAGGGCTTGCATTAGTTTGGTCGTTTGCGGCTGTCCTCTCACCTGCTCCAGGTAAACCGGGCTGTCCTTTCACCTGCTCCAGGTAAACCGGGCTGTCCTCTCACCTGCTCCAGGTAAACCGGGCTGTCCTTTCACCTGCTCCAGGTAAACCAGGCTGTCCTTTCACCTGCTCCAGGTAAACCGGGCTGTCCTTTCACCTGCTCCAGGTAAACCGGGCTGTCCTTTCACCTGCTCCAGGTAAACCGTGGCGAGTCGCTCCTTCCTCCTCCGCCGCTTCAACTTGGAGAAGATGATGCGCGTGTGTCCGCTTCACGTGACAGTAGGAGGAGTTATACACCCTGGACTCACTTGGACGGCCATCAATCCTGAACACGACGTGGAAGTCAGGGCTGAGACTGTACATGGTGTTAATGTGACTAGGAAGTCAGGGCTGAGACTGTGCATGGTGTTAATGTGACTAGGAAGTCAGGGCTGAGACTGTACATGGTGTTAATGTGACTAGGAAGTCAGGGCTGAGACTGTACATGGTGTTAATGTGACTAGGAAGTCAGGGCTGAGACTGTACATGGTATTAATGTGACTAGGAAGTCAGGGCTGAGACTGTACATGGTGTTAATGTGACTAGGAAGTCAGGGCTGAGACTGTACATGGTGTTAATGTGACTAGGAAGTCAGGGCTGAGACTGTACATGGTGTTAATGTGACTAGGAAGTCAGGGCTGAGACTGTACATGGTGTTAATGTGACTAGGAAGTCAGGGCTGAGACTGTGCATGGTGTTAATGTGACTAGGAAGTCAGGGCTGAGACTGTACATGGTGTTAATGTGACTAGGAAGTCAGGGCTGAGACTGTACATGGTGTTAATGTGACTAGGAAGTCAGGGCTGAGACTGTACATGGTGTTAATGTGACTAGGAAGTCAGGGCTGAGACTGTACATGGTGTTAATGTGACTAGGAAGTCAGGGCTGAGACTGTACATGGTATTAATGTGACTAGGAAGTCAGGGCTGAGACTGTACATGGTGTTAATGTGACTAGGAAGTCAGGGCTGAGACTGTACATGGTGTTAATGTGACTAGGAAGTCAGGGCTGAGACTGTACATGGTGTTAATGTGACTAGGAAGTCAGGGCTGAGACTGTACATGGTGTTAATGTGACTAGGAAGTCAGGGCTGAGACTGTACATGGTGTTAATGTGACTCGAAGTTGTTGTTTCAGAGTCAATGCCACAGATATATAGCATATGAAGCAACGCCAAATCATGTTGGAAGATGTCACAGGCAAGAGTGGTCACAGGTCGGTAGAGCAAGACTGCCGTAAAAACTTGTTACTATGGTTACACCCGCCAGCTAGCTGCTGCAAATCCTTCTTCTCTTTTGGGTAATCACTCCTAGTTCTTCTTCTTCTTCTCTTTTGGGTAATCAATCCTAGTTCTTCTTCTTCTCTTTTGGGTAATCAATCCTAGTTCAAATCCAAGTCGGTCCGTTAGTTTACGCCCACATTCTCAAGAACTAGGATTTACATGCTTCATTGCAAGGTAATTAAAGCGCTGTATCCAGTGCTCATTCTTTGTAGTTCACATCGCACACCCTTTGAATATTATCGACGTTTCAATGTGTTTATTGTGTATCGTTGCAGCCGAACAGAGACAGCGAGGCGAGCTAAAGTTAGCGGAGCTAACCAGCCAGTTAAGTCAGCTAACAGCATGGAACAATTGGATGATGTCGCAGTGTCGATTTTAAGGGGTAATGTATGCAAATATTATTCTTTATCATATATGAACGTACGAATGCAGAGGCCTAATTGAAGCAGAAAAAGAAAAGAAAATAGAAGCTAATTGCTTCCTGGCGCTGCTCCACATATGTGACGCGCTACAGCAGCACTGTGGGCCTCAAACTCTTTCTCCCATTTGATACATCACGCCTTCTGTCACCTGTTGTGTGAAGTGTTATGTGGTCGGAACTGAATTGTCACATCACGCCTTCTGTCACCTGTTGTGCGAATTGTTATGTGCGGTCGGAACTGAATTGTCACATCATGCCTTCTGTCACCTGTTGTGTGAAGTGTTATGTGGTCGGAACTGAATTGTCACATCACGCCTTCTGTCACCTGTTGTGTGAAGTGTTATGTGGTCGGAACTGAATTGTCACATCACGCCTTCTGTCACCTGTTGTGTGAAGTGTTATGTGCGGTCGGAACTGAATTGTCACATCACGCCTTCTGTCACCTGTTGTGTGAAGTGTTATGTGCGGTCGGAACTGAATTGTCACATCACGCCTTCTGTCACCTGTGGTGTGAAGTGTTATGTGCGGTCGGAACTGAATTGTCACATCACGCCTTCTGTCACCTGTTGTGTGAAGTGTTATGTGCGGTCGGAACTGAATTGTCACATCACGCCTTCTGTCACCTGTTGTGTGAAGTGTTATGTGCGGTCGAAACTGAATTGTCACATCACGCCTTCTGTCACCTGTTGTGTGAAGTGTTATGTGCGGTCGAACTGAATTGTCACATCACGCCTTCTGTCACCTGTTGTGTGAAGTGTTATGTGCGGTCGAACTGAATTGTCACATCACGCCTTCTGTCACCTGTTGTGTGAAGTGTTATGTGGTCGGAACTGAATTGTCACATCACACCTTCTGTCACCTGTTGTGTGAAGTGTTATGTGCGGTCGGAACTGAATTGTCACATCACGCCTTCTGTCACCTGTGGTGTGAAGTGTTATGTGCGGTCGGAACTGAATTGTCACATCACGCCTTCTGTCACCTGTTGTGTGAAGTGTTATGTGTGGTCGGAACTGAATTGTCACATCACACCTTCTGTCACCTGTTGTGTGAAGTGTTATGTGCGGTCGGAACTGAATTGTCACATCACGCCTTCTGTCACCTGTGGTGTGAAGTGTTATGTGCGGTCGGAACTGAATTGTCACATCACGCCTTCTGTCACCTGTTGTGTGAAGTGTTATGTGTGGTCGGAACTGAATTGTCACATCACGCCTTCTGTCACCTGTTGTGTGAAGTGTTATGTGCGGTCGGAACTGAATTGTCACATCACGCCTTCTGTCACCTGTTGTGTGAAGTGTTATGTGTGGTCGGAACTGAATTGTCACATCACGCCTTCTGTCACCTGTTGTGTGAAGTGTTATGTGCGGTCGGAACTGAATTGTCACATCACGCCTTCTGTCACCTGTTGTGTGAAGTGTTGTGCGGTCGGAACTGAATTGTCACATCACGCCTTCTGTCACCTGTTGTGTGAAGTGTTATGTGTGGTCGGAACTGAATTGTGCTTTGGGGATAATGTTGTATGTTGTGTTCAGACCAAAAGCAAAGTGAATTTTCGCCTCCCGTTACTCGCGCCATTTTGTTCCCGCAAAATTCATAAACTGTGAAGACTAGTCAACTAATGGCGACAAATGACAATTTTTGGTCACTAGAAAAATTCTTAGTTGGTGACAGCCAGAGGTGGGTAGTAACGAAGTACATTTACTTAACGAAGTACAGAGGTGGGTAGTAACGAAGTACATTTACTTAACGAAGTACAGAGGTGGGTAGTAACAAAGTACATTTACTTAACGAAGTACAGAGGTGGGTAGTAACGAAGTACATTTACTTAACGAAGTACAGAGGTGGGTAGTAACGAAGTACATTTACTTAATGAAGTACAGAGGTGGGTAGTAACGAAGTACATTTACTTAATGAAGTACAGAGGTGGGTAGTAACGAAGTACATTTACTTAATGAAGTACAGAGGTGGGTAGTAACGAAGTACATTTACTTAATGAAGTACAGAGGTGGGTAGTAACGAAGTACATTTACTTTGTTACATTTAAATGTGGGTACTTTTACTTTAACTTGAGTACATTTCTAATGAAAAACTGTATACTTGGGCGACGTTCCTCTCGTTACTTTATTTTAATGCAATACATGTTAAATGCGTAGTTTATTCCAAACGCGCTGTATCTTTTTTTCTGGACATGAGCGATGCTCAATTCACACATGAATCACTCTTTTGAGTCGATTCTGTTCAAAGACTTCATCAAACAAGTTGACATCTGTCTAAATCGGATCGCGAATCAGTTTGAAATGATCTGTTCAGTTTCCTGCACGCACTGAATCATCTGAAGCGCTTTCAATTCACACTCGACTCGGAGTCGTAACAGCAGGAAGATTTAAGAACATCAAGAGCGTTGGATGAAGTGGCCGTGGACCTACAGTACAGTCAAGTGAAAGAAAATCTGCAAATGCATCATATTTTTGCCAGCGATGAAGATCTTTATTAGTTGAACATCTTCGTATGCTGTCTTTGAATGAATGATTCCACAGGACAATACATTCAATTTTATTTCAGTCAGGTAATACATTTTACAACCAAACAGATTATTACGCCACGATAGCACTACTACAAAGTATGACATTAGCCGTTTTTTTGGACATATACACTAGTTTATACATTAAATAAGCTACCATTGTCCACAGTTTATGAACACCCTCCATCCCGCGGTAGTTTGTGTGTATTGCAGTGGCGTGGGAACTCCACTTGAAAACGAATGCCTTTGCCTGCCTTAGACACAGTTAACCAGTTTAAACATGCTTGCATAAATATAAATTTGATTACATTTTGGAGAACAGACAGAAGAAGATCCGTCGATGTGCATTTGATCGTTGTTTGTGTTCAGATGTTCAGTAGCGGTCATGTGAAGAGTTTGAACTCTTTCTTCTCTGTGTTCAATGGTTCCCTTTACACGCCTTTGAATGCAAAACTCTGCAGATTCACTTTATTTTTTACATTGTCTAATAATCCAAAGGTAGTTGTATAAGTTACTATTATACAAACCAAAGGACAGGCAATGATTTTCGGGCTACAGATGGCAGAAATAATGCTTGTATCTTCTAATTATGATAATAATAGTAATTTAAATGATAAAATATCTAAATATAATTGTATATATATATATATAGGCCTATATGATCTGAAGTAACTAGCTACTTGAGTAGTTTTTTCATTGGATACTTTTTACTCTTACTCAAGTAACTATTAAGATTATTACTTTTACTTTTACTTTGAGTAAATATTTCTAAGTACTTGTACTTCTACTTGAGTACAGTTTTTGGATACTCTACCCACCTCTGGTGGCAGCTGTAGTTATACTAGTAACGTCTATATGACATACAACAGCAGCCAATGAGGTATCTACATTTCTATACTAAGCTGGTTAGAACTAGCTACCTCATTTGAATGAAGTGTCAACTTCTAATAGTCTCATGCAGTTTCATTTCTAGGACACTGTTTCATCTTGCAATGTTTGTCTTCCAATGTTTTCATAGCTGCAAACATCACAGAGACAATGATGAGCACCCTGTCTCCTGAAGACTTGCCGGATCTTTTCCCAGGCCCAGAGAACTTTATACGGAGAAAAGCGGTCTGGGGTGCCTGTCATGGTGTGTTGGAGGAGGTCAGTTTCTCAGTTAAGTGGCCTAAACTAACCACCTATTTAAGTTGGCAGCAGCACATTGAGCTAACAGCACAGTGTTTTTGGAACAGGCATGGTAGTCTACATGTGTTCAATTCAGTTTAGACAAATGTTTAGGTGTCTTTGAAGGCCAGTTGAGTTGTAAAATATTAACATAGTGGTATCGGTTATTGTCCAGTTGAGTTGTAAAATATTAACATAGTGGTATCGGTTATTGTCCAGTTGAGTTGTAAAATATTAAAATAGTGGTATCGGTTATTGTCCAGTTGAGTTGTAAAATATTAACATAGTGGTATCGGTTATTGTCCAGTTGAGTTGTAAAATATTAACATAGTGGTATCGGTTATTGTCCAGTTGAGTTGTAAAATATTAACATAGTGGTATCGGTTATTGTCCAGTTGAGTTGTAAAATATTAACATAGTGGTATCGGTTATTGTCAGGTTGAGTTGTAAAATATTAACATAGTGGTATCGGTTATTGTCAGGTTGAGTTGTAAAATATTAACATAGTGGTATCGGTTATTGTCCAGTTGAGTTGGGATAAAAGTGAACATAGTGGTATCGCTTAGAACATACAGTATGTGAATAGGAAATACATTGGGAGTCGTCAGGGGCAGCACCTTCAGTTATATATTTTCCCGATACTGCAGTCAAAACGATCCTGCAACATTTTACACAGCTCACCTCGAGGACATGCACCAGAGCCTCACTCGCATCTCGTACCATCTTTGGAGGAGCAGAGGTGGAGGGGAACAGTGATGGCAGCACACGTAGGATCTCAAGAGCCTGTTCAGCTTTACAGGAAATGAATCATTACTTACACAGGAAATGTGTAAGTAATTTCCTAAAATTACTTACCCCTAAAATGGACCATTGCTTATTTATACGTGTGCAGAGCTGTCAATGTTGTGTTGTCACAAGTTCACTATCTTTTATTTTACAGGAGTCTGGCCAAGAACACTCCAAATTATCGGGCAGTTCCTGCTTTAACGCATCACCCAACTTTTAATTTACATGTTTGCCCTTGTGAGGTATTTATATTTTAGATGAACTAATAAACCCACTTTATTGGTCAAGATGACAGTCCTGACATGACAGAAGTAAAATACATCAGAGGATAGGTATTTACACTACATGTGTACTGTTTTATTATCAATTTATTAACATTATTGTAGAAATTAAGTTTTAACAGAAATCTGGTATTAATAAAAAGCTGGTATTGTATCATTTTGAACAGCTGGGTACAGCAGTACCTTTTAGTATCAGTCTACTGTGCAACATGACTTTCTATAACCTCTCCAGCAGAGCAAATAATGTTATGTATTTAAAACATTAGTGGCATTTTGCTCTTTTTAATTAAATGTTATTTTTGGTTCCAAAATACCGAAATGATCCTTAAAGTACTTTATCCTATCAGAAATATGTGTGTGTTATGTTTTGAAGGAAAAAGAAGATCCCAAAGCCTACCTGAAGAAGCACCCTCTGCCCTGTCCAGTCCTGATGGTGAGTTTGTCCAACTGCCTCATGACTGTGTGTAGTGGGGGGGTGCGCATCTTTGTAGGGGTGTACTTGTGTGCCTACATGCAATTGTATGTGATTGCATGACCATATGAGTTTCGAGCAAATAGTTCTCATGCATTATTATACAAAAAAATATATATATTATTTTTTTATGGCATTTAAATGGTTAAAATTCCCAAAATGAATAGGTATTTGGTAGTTAGGATCAGGGCTGATATTTGTTAAAAGATTTCATTCCATGAAAGTTTAATATTAATGTATGATTTTTATGGCAGTTTTGAAATATTTTTTTCATGCAACAACATGAGGCATATTAATGATGTATTTTTGTGTCTTCCAGCTAACACGTCTGCAGATGTTGACAGTCCAGACACCAGTCCAGCAACCTTGGCCAAGCATTACAAGACCCTACAATCTTTGTATAAAAGAAAAAATCCAAACCACCAGGATGTCTCTCATCTCTTGGATTTGGAATTTGTAGCCAGAAGAGCATTCATTGATTCAAATACCGTTCGCGAGGAGGACAGACACGAGAAGATTCTAGATGCATATCCTTGTTTCAAGGACATTGGACATGTAAGTCACTATTGACTGCATGATTAAAACCATGGTATCACACACAATGTTTAAAATACCAATTATATTCAAATGTCTGTATTGGTATATTTGATATTTCATAGGTGATGGAGGAGCTTAAACACATTTTGGATGCGGATAATACCAACTTCATCAATGAACTAAAGGGAAGATGGCATGACTTCTGCCAGAAGGTGCAGTTTTTTGGTGTATGGAAAAAGGTGCTGAAACCATTCCCAATGGGACAAAGGTAGGGAATGCTGTTTTCCTGTTATTAGTGAATAGGTTTTAGGGTGGACCTTCAGGCATGTTAGTTGTCAAGTACATGAGCTAGTGTTTTGTTGTCCTTCTTTTTCATCTATGATGGCTGTCCCATTATTTGCTGATTTTTTTTTTTTTAAGCATTGTGTCTGTTGTATACCTTTTATCAGATTTGACCTTGTGTAAGTAATGATTCATTTCCTGTAAAGCTGAACAGGCTCTTGAGATCCTACGTGTGCTGCCATCACTGTTCCCCTCCACCTCTGCTCCTCCAAAGATGGTACGAGATGCGAGTGAGGCTCTGGTGCATGTCCTCGAGGTGAGCTGTGTAAAATGTTGCAGGATCGTTTTGACTGCAGTATCGGGAAAAAACTATAACTGAAGGTGCTGCCCCTGACGACTCCCAATGTATTTCCTATTCACATACTGTATGTTCTAAGCCTTCAAAGACACCTAAACATTTGTTTTTAGAAAGAGGATTTTCACTGGGTAGATTTCTTGGCTGTGTCACAGTATGTACAAAAATGGGTGCATTACATGGTAGCAGGTTTTATCACCCTAATGATAACCAAGCAAGACTAGCCTAGCCTTGGTTTTTACTTCTTTTGGAAGGCTAGACGTGTGTAAACAGTAAATGCATTGGGGATAGTTAAAAACAGCACTTTCAGATGGAGCTTTCTCAGTACTGTAACTTTTGTCAGACTTTTGCTTTAAGTTATGTGTTTGTAAACAAGCCTCTACCCTAGGTTCCAAATGACCAAAATGCATTATCCTGACAGAAGGATGTCTGTGTTATGCGTTACAGGAAGGAGAAGACCCCAATTCCTACTTGAAGAAACTCCCTCTCTCCTGCCCAGTCCTGATTGTCGGTCCGTCCAACTTCCTCCTAGCGGTAGGAGATGTGGCAATAACCACCTTTCCAAAAGACAAGCTTACCGAGAGTGCTTTATACCTTATGGCCTACTATTATACCCTACACCTGACTTATCCAAAGTGTGTAGCCACTCTGCTTTCAGTCATACAGACGGAGGTCATCTTAGACACAATGCATGAGAGAGATCTCACATCGTCTTACAAGAAGAGCATGGCCGAGTGGAAAGCTTTTATTGGCCAATAAAACCAGTGGTCAGATATGTTGTTAGGATAGCACTTCCTCTCTCCCTCCAAGGGTTCTACAGTCCATGTTCATTGCTATTGATTCTTGGTCTGAGTTTGGCTAAGTTAGCCCAGTGTTAATTTGGCTAAGTTAGCCCAGTGTTAATTTGGGCTGCACGACAATATTAGCCAACATGCCGTTATCCTGTGATGTTATATTGTGTGTGTGTTGTTTGCACAATTCAGTGCAGATTCTGCTTAGTTTGAAGTTTATTTTAACTTTACAGTAAATATAGAGTTTAAATAACTAGTTGTCTGTTCAGCAGATGCAGTCACTAATTTAGACACATCTACTGAGAAAGAGTAAACTGACTAAGCAGTTAAGTTGGGATAAAAGTGAACATAGTGGTATCGGTTATTGTCCAGTTGAGTTGTAAAATATTAACATAGTGGATATCGGTTATTGTCCAGTTGAGTTGTAAAATATTAACATAGCGGTATCGGTTATTGTCCAGTTGAGTTGTAAAATATTAACATAGTGGTATCGGTTATTGTCCAGTTGAGTTGTAAAATATTAACATAGTGGTATCGGTTATTGTCCAGTTGAGTTGTAAAATATTAACATAGTGGTATCGGTTATTGTCCAGTTGAGTTGTAAAATATTAACATAGTGGTATCGGTTATCGTCCAGTTGAGTTGTAAAATATTAACATAGTGGTATCGGTTATTGTCCAGTTGAGTTGTAAAATATTAACATAGTGGTATCGGTTATTGTCCAGTTGAGTTGTAAAATATTAACATAGTGGTATCGGTTATTGTCCAGTTGAGTTGTAAAATATTAACATAGTGGATATCGGTTATTGTCCAGTTGAGTTGTAAAATATTAACATAGTGGATATCGGTTATTGTCCAGTTGAGTTGTAAAATATTAACATAGTGGTATCGGTTATCGTCCAGTTGAGTTGTAAAATATTAACATAGTGGTATCGGTTATTGTCCAGTTGAGTTGTAAAATATTAACATAGTGGTATCGGTTATTGTCCAGTTGAGTTGTAAAATATTAAAATAGTGGTATCGGTTATTGTCCAGTTGAGTTGTAAAATATTAACATAGTGGTATCGGTTATTGTCCAGTTGAGTTGTAAAATATTAACATAGTGGTATCGGTTATTGTCCAGTTGAGTTGTAAAATATTAACATAGTGGTATCGGTTATTGTCCAGTTGAGTTGTAAAATATTAACATAGTGGTATCGGTTATTGTCAGGTTGAGTTGTAAAATATTAACATAGTGGTATCGGTTATTGTCAGGTTGAGTTGTAAAATATTAACATAGTGGTATCGGTTATTGTCCAGTTGAGTTGGGATAAAAGTGAACATAGTGGTATCGGTTATTGTCAGGTTGAGTTGTAAAATATTAACATAGTGGTATCGGTTATTGTCCAGTTGAGTTGGGATAAAAGTGAACATAGTGGTATCGGTTATTGTCAGGTTGTCAGGTTGAGTTGTAAAATATTAACATAGTGGTATCGGTTATTGTCAGGTTGAGTTGTAAAATATTAACATAGTGGTATCGGTTATTGTCCAGTTGAGTTGGGATAAAAGTGAACATAGTGGTATCGGTTATTGTCAGGTTGAGTTGTAAAATATTAACATAGTGGTATCGGTTATTGTCCAGTTGAGTTGTAAAATATTAACATAGTGGTATCGGTTATTGTCCAGTTAAGTTGTAAAATATTAACATAGTGGTATCGGTTATTGTCCAGTTAAGTTGTAAAATATTAACATAGTGGTATCGGTTATTGTCCAGTTGAGTTGTAAAATATTAACATAGTGGTATCGGTTATTGTCCAGTTGAGTTGTAAAATATTAACATAGTGGTATCGGTTATTGTCCAGTTGAGTTGTAAAATATTAACATAGTGGTATCGGTTATTGTCCAGTTGAGTTGTAAAATATTAACATAGTGGTATCGGTTATTGTCCAGTTGAGTTGTAAAATATTAACATAGTGGTATCGGTTATTGTCCAGTTGAGTTGTAAAATATTAACATAGTGGATATCGGTTATTGTCCAGTTGAGTTGTAAAATATTAACATAGTGGATATCGGTTATTGTCCAGTTGAGTTGTAAAATATTAACATAGTGGTATCGGTTATTGTCCAGTTGAGTTGTAAAATATTAACATAGTGGTATCGGTTATTGTCCAGTTGAGTTGTAAAATATTAACATAGTGGTATCGGTTATTGTCCAGTTGAGTTGTAAAATATTAACATAGTGGTATCGGTTATTGTCCAGTTGAGTTGTAAAATATTAACATAGTGGTATCGGTTATTGTCCAGTTGAGTTGTAAAATATTAACATAGTGGGTATCGGTTATTGTCCAGTTGAGTTGTAAAATATTAACATAGTGGTATCGGTTATTGTCCAGTTGAGTTGTAAAATATTAACATAGTGGTATCGGTTATTGTCCAGTTAAGTTGTAAAATATTAACATAGTGGTATCGGTTATTGTCCAGTTGAGTTGTAAAATATTAACATAGTGGTATCGGTTATTGTCCAGTTGAGTTGTAAAATATTAACATAGTGGTATCGGTTATTGTCCAGTTGAGTTGTAAAATATTAACATAGTGGTATCGGTTATTGTCCAGTTGAGTTGTAAAATATTAACATAGTGGTATCGGTTATTGTCCAGTTGAGTTGTAAAATATTAACATAGTGGTATCGGTTATTGTCCAGTTGAGTTGTAAAATATTAACATAGTGGTATCGGTTATTGTCCAGTTGAGTTGTAAAATATTAACATAGTGGTATCGGTTATTGTCCAGTTGAGTTGTAAAATATTAACATAGTGGTATCGGTTATTGTCCAGTTGAGTTGTAAAATATTAACATAGTGGTATCGGTTATTGTCCAGTTGAGTTGTAAAATATTAACATAGTGGTATCGGTTATTGTCCAGTTGAGTTGTAAAATATTAACATAGTGGGTATCGGTTATTGTCCAGTTGAGTTGTAAAATATTAACATAGTGGTATCGGTTATTGTCAGGTTGAGTTGTAAAATATTAACATAGTGGTATCGGTTATTGTCAGGTTGAGTTGTAAAATATTAACATAGTGGGTATCGGTTATTGTCCAGTTGAGTTGTAAAATATTAACATAGTGGTATCGGTTATTGTCCAGTTGAGTTGTAAAATATTAACATAGTGGTATCGGTTATTGTCCAGTTAAGTTGTAAAATATTAACATAGTGGTATCGGTTATTGTCAGGTTGAGTTGTAAAATATTAACATAGTGGTATCGGTTATTGTCCAGTTGAGTTGTAAAATATTAACATAGTGGTATCGGTTATTGTCCGGTTGAGTTGTAAAATATTAACATAGTGGTATCGGTTATTGTCAGGTTGAGTTGTAAAATATTAACATAGTGGTATCGGTTATTGTCCAGTTGAGTTGTAAAATATTAACATAGTGGTATCGGTTATTGTCCAGTTGAGTTGTAAAATATTAACATAGTGGTATCGGTTATTGTCCAGTTGAGTTGTAAAATATTAACATAGTGGTATCGGTTATTGTCCAGTTGAGTTGTAAAATATTAACATAGTGGTATCGGTTATTGTCCAGTTGAGTTGTAAAATATTAACATAGTGGATATCGTCTAGTATGGTGCATCCTTAAGGATGATGTTACAATGGTTAATGGTGTATTGAGGGACTAGTTGTTCATGTTAAGCTCAGAACCTTTCATTTGAATGTTACAATATTAAGCATTTGTATTTAGAATGAATGTCACAGGTGGAGCAGTTCTCCAATTGTGGAGCATATGTCCATATATAATGGTACAATGATGGAGCATATGTCCATATATAATGGTACAATGATGGAGCATATGTCCATATATAATGGTACAATGATGGAGCATATGTCCATATATAATGGTACAATGATGGAGCATATGTCCATATATAATGGTACAATGATGGAGCATATGTCCATATATAATGGTACAATGATGGAGCATATGTCCATATATAATGGTACAATGATGGAGCATATGTCCATATATAATGGTACAATTATGGAGCATATGTCCATATATAATGGTACAATGATGGAGCATATGTCCATATATAATGGTACAATGATGGAGCATATGTCCATATATAATGGTACAATGATGGAGCATATGTCCATATGTAATGGTACAATTAGTTTTCAATATAAAAGACATTCAACAAATGATCACATTGGTATTTTAACGATGTTATTGTAAGAGTTTAAATGTTTAAACAGAGGATACATCTAAAACATTATTAAAGAGTGCAGTATGTTCTGAGTATGTTACTTTAACGTCAACTCATAACGTCACTATAACTTCATGGGAGTCTTGTGGAAAGACTGCATGTTGTTTTGGGTGTATTGAGTGACGTCTTCATCAACATTTGCAGAATATTCCTGTAATATTTTCACCTTTTGTCAGATGACAACAGTCTAGTCGTCTTCAGACATTCATAAAGGGTTCAAGTAGTTTATTTACCATTTGCAGGTATTAAAAGTAATACATACATTGTAATTCCTTGTTGGAGCTCTCTCACATATAGGACATTACATACCAGAGGAGGCTGCTGAGGGGAGGACGGCTCATAATAATGTCTGGAACGGAGCCAATGAAATGGCATCAAACACATAGAAACCATGGAAACCACGTGTTTGATGTATTTGATACCATTCCACTTATTCCTCTCCAGCCATTACAAGCCTGTCCTCCCCAATTAAGGTCCCACCAACCTCCTGTGGTACATACACATAAACAGTCAAATATATCATAAGAACATCAATAAAAAATGCAAAATGGTAAGATCCTAAAATAAAAAAGGTTGAGTCATGTTGTAAAACAGTTTAGGTTGCTTGATTTAACAGGCAGATAGAACTGGGATAGAAGCTGTTCTAGACCCTGTGATCCATAAACTGCCTAGCAACCACTGGTCCTCACTAGACTGGTGCCCTGCATGTCTATTTTTTCATTGGAGGTTTGAAGTGACATCTGTGTTTGTGGGACCACTTAGTGCTGGAATGAGGTGTCTGTTTGTTCCCAATTCTATCAGAAATGATGGTCCTCATTTGAAGGTCCTGTGTCAAAGTCCTCACTATTATAGGAAGACGTGTGTGGTTGTTTGTGTATGTCCAGCGTGTCTGTGTGTGTTGGTCCAGTTTGTGTGTGTCCAATGTAGTTGCGTGTGTATGTCCAGTGTGTGTGTGTGTGTGTGTCTGTGGTTGTTTGTGTATGTCCAGTGTGAGTGTACAGTGTGTGTGTATGTGCATGTCCAGTGTGTGTGTGTGTGTGTGTGTGTGTGTTCAGTGTGTGTGTGTCCAGTGTGTATGTCCAGAGTGTGTGTGTGTGTGTGTGTGAAGAGTGTGCCTAGTGTGTGTGAGTCATGTGTGTGTGTGTAGTGTGTGTGTAGTGTGTGTATGGTTACCATGGTTATTATTTTAGGGTCACTGAGGAGTCAACACCATGAACCCTAAACCCTGGATAGAGGGGCTCAGTGAATGTGGTGTAGAATGTGTTCAGGTGGGTCAGTGTGTCAGAGGAGGCTCTGTAGAAGGACAGAGTGCCGGCTGGCCAGTCCAGATACACTCCTACTCTGTTGGAGCTGGAGGAGGGGACGTCTATGGTAGTGGAGTTATTATTGTTGGAGCTGGAGGAGGGGACGTCTATGGTAGTGGAGTTATTATTGTGGGAGCTGGAGGAGGGGACGTCTATGGTAGTGGAGTTATTATTGTGGGAGCTGGAGGAGGGGACGTCTATGGTAGTGGAGTTATTATTGTGGGAGCTGGAGGAGGGGACGTCTATGGTAGTGGAGTTATTATTGTGGGAGCTGGAGGAGGGGACATCTATGGTAGTGGAGTTATTATTGTGCCAGGCTCTGTAACTGTTGTCATAGCAGAACAGACTCCAGGACTTGTCATTCCGTCCAATACCACAGTCATCACCCCTTTCTCTCCTGCTGATTCCTTTATATGTCACTCCTATATCAGTCCATCCCCCACTCCACTCTACCTCCCAGTAACAGCGCCCAGTCAGACCCTCTCTACACAACACCTGTGGCCAGACCTCAAATCTCTCTGGGTGATCAGGATGCGGCTGCTTCTCTCTCCTCCATGTCACCTTTCTGTTCTCCTCAGACAGAGAGAGGTTTCTGTTTACTGTGTTTGGATCCAGTGTGAGATCACAGACATCTGATGGATGAAATCAGACACAATATTAGAAATCATCATCATTCACATTAGAATGTTAACTCACTTTTCACTAATTCATTTAATGTAGATGTTTCTAGGTATCAAAAGGAGAAGTTAAGGTAACTTGAGACTTGTTGAACGATCATATGTTATACTGTATGGTGATATAAAACACACTTATTCACATTAATTACACACACATACACACACACACACACACACACACACACACACACACATCCTGAACACACACACAACCACACACACACTGGAAACATACACATCCTGAACACACACACATCCCCTGAACACACACACACACACACACCTGTATGCATGCATGAACACACACATTGTCAAATCAACTCTTTCTAAACTTTGGTGTCCCTGATTTGTGCTTCTGTAGAACTCCAGCTGATATTTAATATAACCAAGTAAGTAATGATGGTGGTCTTTGACTTTGACTTAACTTGAATTAAGACTTATTCTTAGTCATATTCTTCACAGCAGTCAACACTCACATTTTCTAAGTCCAGGTTTCATTGTGTTCTCTCCACCATGTTCCACACTGTAACGGTAAATAGAAGAACAGACAGACATTGAGGGATACACGTGAACACACACACACACACACAAAGCATGTAACTTAACAAGCAGTGGTCTGTGTGTGTGTCCTGTGTGTGTATGTCCAGTGTGTATGTGTGTGTATGTGTGAGTGTGTGTCTACTTTGTGTGTGTGTGTGTATCCAGTGTGTGTGTGTGTGTGTATGTATATTCAGCGTGTGTGTGTGTGTGTATCCAGAGTGTGTGTATCCAGTGTATGTGTGTGTGTGAATTCAGTGTATGTGTGTGTATGGGTTTGTGCATCTGTGTTTATGGGTTTGTGCATCTGTGTGTGTGTGTATGGGTTTGTGCATCTGTGTCTGTGTATCCAGTGTGTGTGTGTGTATGTATCCAGTGTGTGTGTGTCCAGTGTGTGTGTGCGTATGTGCGTGTCTACTTTGTGTGTGTGTGTGTCCAGTGTTTGTGTGTGTGTGTGTGTTTATCCAGTGTGTATCCAGTGTGTGTGTCACAAGTGTGTGTGTATCCTGTGTGTGTGTGTGTATTCATGGTTTGTGTGTATTCAGCATGTGTTTGTGTATCCAGAGTGTGTCCAGTGTGTGTG
>CM042397.1:4969060-4989060 GCA_023634145.1 Thymallus thymallus | reverse complement strand
GTAGACTGACCAGACCAGTTTAAAAAGCAGTATCAGTCAAAACACAGACAGTGAAGTATCAGATTTAGATTGTATTGAGTATACAGTCAACACCATATCTAGTTTGACAGTGAAACTAACATTTTAAATGTGGCTCTGTACTCCAGCATTGTGGATTTGAGATCAAATGTTTCATATCAGGTGACAGTATATAATGTCACCTTTTATTTGAGGGTATTTTTTATACATATCTGTTTCAACATTTAGAAAAATAAAAGCACTTTATGTATCTAGTTCCCCTATTTGAAGAAGTCATAAGTATTCTGACCATTTCACTTATAGTGTATTAAAGTAGTCAAAAGTTTAGTATTTGGTCCCAAACTCATTGGTTGCATTTGAAGTTTGATTTGGTTGTGTTTTGGGTTAAGATTTGACCAATAGTAACTGAATGGTGGATGGTGACTGGATTAATCCTCTGTCTAAGTGAGTAGATAACATGTTTCTAAACACCACTAAATGAATCCTGATGATTCAGAAAAATCATGAATGAATCATGAATAATAATGAGTGAGAAAGTTACAGAGGCTAGAACAAAACATGCTAACCTCTCACCATTACCAATAACAGAGGGGGTATGATCTTTGTGTCTCTGTAACGTTCTCATTCATCATCATTCACGATTCATTCATGATTATTCATAACCATGGTAACATCCACATGAATGTAGAAGTGTTCAGAAACATCTTCTATTCTTACTGACAATACAAGTGAAGTGACTCCAAAATGACAGGACATTATTCACCATTCAGTAACTATTGGGAAAAACATCATCCAAAACACAACCAAAACAAACTGCAAATGCATTCAACAAGTTTGTAGAATCACAAGCTTCATGTTATCACTGCAGGGAAGGAATATTGATCCAAATACTAAACCTTTGACTAAATTAATTTGTTGAAACAATCATGACTTTTTCAAATGAGAGAATTACATAAATAAAGTGCTTTAATTTCTAAACGGTAAAAGAGATATTTATGAATACCCTGAAATAAAAGTTGACATTCTGTACTGTCACCTAATATGAAACATTCTATCTCAAATCCAAAACGCTGGAGCATAGCAGCAAATTTAAAACTAAGCTTCACTGTCCATATGATGTGGACTATGTTTGCCTGGTAAACACATGTGGATCTGGTGAACAGTTATCACTTGTTGACCAACTACAGGAATACTGACCTCAGAGTCTCCAGTTTACATTGGGGATTCTCCAGTCCAGCAGAGAGCAGCTTCACTCCTGAATCCTTCAGGTCATTGTTACTCAGATCCAGCTCTCTCAGGTGTGAGGGGTTTGACTTCAGAGCTGAGACCAGAGAAGCACAGCCTTTCTCTGTGACTCCACAGCCTGACAGTCTGCAAAGAGTCAAATCATATTACAACCACACTGCTATTCTTTGGTGTTGAAAATAGTGGCAGTATATTTTTTTCAATTAATTCAGATATATCAGTGTCCTGAAACCTGACATATCTATTCAGAACTGAATGTATCGTTATTATAAATTATCATAATATTACAAATACTTGAGTAGACTGACCAGACCAGTTTAATAAGCAGTATCAGTCAAAACACAGACAGTGAGGTATCAGATTTAGATTGTTTGAGTATACATACCACACCATATCTAGTTTGACAGTGAAACTAACATTTTAAATGTGGCTCTGTACTCCAGCATTGTGGATTTGAGATCAAATGTTTCAAACGAGGTGACAGTATATAATGTCACCTTTTATTTGAGGGTATTTTCATACATATATTTTTTACCATTCTGAAAAATAAAATCACTTTATGTATCTAGTCCCCCTATTTGAAGAAGTCAGAAGTATTCTGACTAATTCACTTATAGTGTATTAATGTAGTCAAAGGTTAAGTATTTGGTCCCAAAATCATTAGTTGCATTTGAAGTTTTGTTTTGGTTGTGTTTTGGGTTAAGTTTTGCCCAATAGTAACTGAATGGTGGATGATGACTGGATTCATCTTCTGTCTAAGTGAGTAGATAACATGCTTCTAAACACTACAAAATGAATCCTGATGATGCCATGATTAATAAAAATCATGAATGAATCATGAATAATAATGAGTGAGAAAGTTACAGAGGCTAGAACAAAACATGCTAACCTCTCACCATTACCAATAACAGAGGGGGTATGATCTTTGTGCCTCTGTAACTTTCTCATTCATCATCATTCACGATTCATTCATGATTATTCATAACCATGGTAGCATCCACATGAATGTAGAAGTGTTCAGAAACATATTCTATTCTTACTGACAATACAAGTGAAGTGATTCCAAAATGACAGTACATTATTCAGGTGTGAGGGGTTTGACTTCATTTGGTTTACTCTGTCAAGCAACATATAGATTCATCTTCCGTCTCCTAGAATGTTATGGTCATATTGTTATACTAATGTGAACATCAAGGCATTGATTCATTATGTTTTTAATAATACATATTTTACTCTAAACTGAATATTTCTTCCTGACGATTAGTACTTAAATGTCATTTTATGTACTCACAGAGCAGCTCTGGAGGCTTTGACCACTGGCAGCAGCCTCAGAAGACCTTCCTCTGATCTGGAGTATTTCTTCAGGTAAAACACATCCAGCTCCTTTTCTGATGTCAGCAATACAAAGACCAGAGCTGACCACTGAGCAGGTGAGAGTTCTTCACTGGAGACACTTCCTGATCTCAAGTATTCTTGTATCTCCTCCACTAGAGAATGGTCATTCAGTTCATTCAGACAGTGGAACAGATTGATGCACCTTTCTGGAGAGGGATTCTCCCTGATCTTCTCCTTGATGTACTTGACTGTTTCTTCATGGCTCTGTGAGCCGCTTCTTGTCTCTGTCAGTAGACCTCGTAAGTACTTCTGATTGGACTCCAGTGAGAGGCCCAGAAGGAAGCGGAGGAAAAGGTCCAGGTTTCCTGTCTCACTTTGTAAGGCTTTATCCACAGCAGTCTTGTAGACAGTAACTTCAGGCTTGTTGCTGGACGTTGATTGAGGTTCATCCATTAGATTCTCATTGTTGTTGATGAATGAGAGGAACACATATACAGCAGCCAGAAACTCCTGAATGCTCAGATGCACGAAGCAGTACACCTTGTCCTGGTACAGCCCACATTCCTCTTTAAAGAGCTCTGTACACAATCCTGAGTACACTGAGGCTTCATTGACATCAATGCCAGCCTCTTTCAGGTCTTCTTCATAGAAAATCAGATTGCCATTCACAAGCTGTTGAAAAGCCAGTTTTCCCAGTGACAGAATGCTCTCTTTATTCCAGTGTGGACCTGTCTCTTCTTTCCCAAGATACTTTGCATTCTTCTGTTTGGTATGAAACACCACAAGGTGTGTGTACATCTCAGTCAGAGTCTTGGGTATCTCTTCTCTCTTGTCTGTACTCAACATGTGTTTAAGTACTGTTGCAGAAATCCAACAGAAGACTGGAATGTGGCACATGATGTGGAGGCTCCTTGATGTCTTTATGTGAGAGATGATTCTGCTGGCCAGGTTCTCATCACTGATTCTCTTCCTGAAATACTCTTCCTTCTGTGGGTCATTGAACCCTCGTACCTCTGTCACCTGGTCAACACATCCTGAAGGGATCTTATTGGCTGCTGCAGGTCGGGTTGTTATCCAGAGGAGAGCAGAGGGAAGCAGACTTCCCTTGATGAGATTTGTCAGCAGAACATCCACTGAGGTTGACTCTGTGACGTCACAACACATCTTGTTCTTCTGGAAGTCTAGGGGCAGTCGGCACTCATCCAGACCATCAAAGATGAACAGAACTTTGTACTTGTCGTATTTGGAGATTCTTGATTCTTTGGTTTCCATTGAGAAGTGATTGAGAAGTTCAATCAAAGTGTGTTTTTCCCCTTTCATCAAATTCAGCTCCCGAAAAGGGAATGAAAATACAAATTGGACATTCTGATTTGCTTTTCCTTCAGCCCAGTCCTGAATGAACTTCTGCACAGAGACTGTTTTTCCAATGCCAGCGACTCCCTTTGTCAGCACAGTTCTGATAAGTTTGTCTTGTCCAGTTAAGGGTTTGAAGATGTCGTTACATTTGACTGCAGTCTCTGGTCTGGCTTGTTTCCTGGTTGTTGTCTCAATCTGTCTCAACTCATGTTCATTATTGACCTCTCCTGTTCCACCCTCTGTGATGTACAGCTCTGTGTAAATCTTATTGAGAAGTGTTGGGTTTCCTTGTTTAGCGATCCCCTCAAATACACATTGAAACTTCTCCTTTAGATTAGATTTGAGTTTACGTTGGCAAATTACAGCAATTACAGCAATTTACAGCAATTACAGCAATTCATATTACGTCTGATTTAATGCCTACAGTATTGTAGGACTGTGTTATAAAGTTTAAATTGTAATAATTTATAATTTGTCTGTATAAATGTGTAAATGTTTTCATAATGCATTACACACTGGTATGACTGATTTATATAATTATTGGTATTATTGATGGTATTATTAATGTTGTCTCTCTCTGTCTCTCCTCTTCTCTCTGTCTAAATGAATCAACACAACACATCCCTGCTGCTACTTGATGAGGTCACTAGGTGTTGTGTTAAGGCTGCTACAATATCATTGAGTTACACAGCTACTTTAGCTGTACTTTAGCTACAGCTTTTAAATGTTTCTTATAAAACAGCATTCAACATGAGGCAGACAGCTCTTACTTTTCTCCAGTGTGTCAGCAAGCTCCTTCTGGTTCATTTTCCTCAGGACGTGCAGTGTGATCTTCAGAGCCCCCTCTCTGGCACTGCTCTCCTGCTTCTCATCTTCAGCATCCACCACTTCCTTATCCTGCTTCTGACTCTCAAAGCCTTGTGGGAGTTCTGGACTAAGAATCCCCTTGAACCTCTTCAGCTCGTTCTTCACAAATGTCATAATATTCTCTTCAAGCAACTGAAATAAATAAAGTAAATAAGTTAAGCAAGAGAATAAATGCTTTCTCACTAACATATTAATGAATGATTGACAGATCAACTTTACTTAAGGTAAACAAAAACAAATGTACATAACAGGACCACATACACTGAATATGGAGGCCAGGTCTGTTTGATGACTCTGGGAAGACTGACCACTGAGAATCTCTGACTCTGATCTATCCTGTTGGTTTCTGTGGACAAAACATCCAAGGAGGGCACACACACACACACACACACACACACACACACACACACACACACACACACACAGGGAGGGAGGGAATGTTGTGTTTGTTAAATATCGTTGTAGGACTATGAAAATGTAAAAAAGGATTAGCCTATGGATTATGAAAACAACCAAACTAAATGGTAAAATGGGAGAGGAGAAATGACTAGAGACAGTGTTGTTTAACTCACTGACCATGACCCATGAGTTCTTCTTACCTTTGTTCAGTAGAAAAGTCTCCCTCTCTAAACATTATAGGTATATTCATAGACAGGTCACTCTTCATGGACACACAGCTGGGTACAGGGGAGGCTGGTCTCTCCTGCTTGATTGGACTTTAACACAACAGAGACAAACATTACGTCTCTCATCTACTCTGAGCTCAGATGGGGAAACATAAGAAGAGTTTCATTCCAAAACACTATATATCCATTTTCAGAAATGTTGGTAAATTATCTTTTACTGTTTAAAGACATTATGAAACCACTACAGACCTTTATAAAGGTTTCTAAAGGGTGTAATTTCCACTTGAAAAATTCAGACTGGATTTGCCTTAATGTAAAATGTAGCAACCCCTACAAAACACTTCCATTAATTATAATCCACATAATAACGCACATTTGCTGTTGCTGCAGGATTATTTTCCCTCTGTGAGAAACTGGGTCAAATTAAGATATCATCTGTAAATGCATTCATCTTAAGATAGCTAGTTGAGAAAACCACATATCACAGTCAAATATACAGGATACAAACATTACATTCCAGCTAAACAATGGATATATAGTGTTTAGCAAAAAAAACTACAATCTACAACAGTTATATTGAAGGTAATATAATAGGTCATTTCTGATTTTTTTGTGTATAGCATTTTGGAATATAAATTCTTAAACAAATTTGTCAGCTCACCTCTTAGTTTTTATGTCTAAAGGAGGAGAATGTCTAGAGGAGCCCCCCTTCTCTCTCTCCCCATAGAGACTACTTTTAGAGGCAGGGCTCCCCTCCTCTCTCTCCACAGAGAGACTCATTTTAGAGACAGGGCCCCCCGCCTCTCTCTCCCCAGAGAGACTCATTTTAGAGGCAGGGCCCCCCTCCTCTCTCTCCCCAGAGAGACTCATTTTAGAGGCAGGGCCCCCCTCCTCTCTCTCCCCAGAGAGACTCATTTTAGAGGCAGGGCCTCCCTCCTCTCTCTCCCCAGAGTGACTCATTTGAGCACTGACCCCTAAACAGAGATCCAGAATGTTAGTTGTGTTTAACACAGTGACAACTAATTATTGAATGGTAGGCTACATAAACAAAGTCGACATTAGAATCTATCTATCTATCTATCTATCTATCTATCTATCTATCTATCTATCTATCTATCTATCTATTAACTAGTAATATCTCATTCCAGGTATTCATTCACATATTGTCCTTTAGAATAGATTATTGTTCAGAAATATAAAAAAATACTCACTTCTTTTTCTAGTTCTCCTCATATTGAGTTTTCTGCTCTGTCGTCTCAAAATGGATCCTGTACAAAATAAACACTTTCACTTTATTTTTCATCTCAGCTGTCTCCCCTCCCTAATAATAAAGTGTTTATTGGTATCTTCCACTAGATGACAGTAAACACCTGCTGTAACTAGACTTTACAACAGTATGTGTTCGGTTTCTTGGTCCTGGTGACTCCTGGGAAGTGTCTCAGAGGAGGAATGCTGACCTAGGATCAGGTCCCCCTGCCCATGTAATATTATTCAAAATGTGAAATGTAGAACTATGATGAATATTGATATTTTGAATTCACAGGAGGCTGCTGACACCTTAATTGGGGAGGACAGGCTTGTGGTAATGGCTGGAGAGGAAGAGGTGGAATGGTATCATTATTATGAGCCGTCCTCCACTCAGCAGCCTCCACTGATTGAATTTGACTTCCCCACGTCCAGTTAGCGCCATTTTGTATGATTAAACTGTCAAGTCATTATATATTTTCCGTTCTGCTGAGAGCACCTTCCTGATGACTAGCTCTCTGTACATTCCTATGGATGAGGCTCTGAGCTGCAATGTGAAGCTAACTGAAGCTAGCTATCTTTAGAAAACCAGTACATCTAGCTTGCATCATAGTACACCCCTCAGGCTACGTTCAGGTTTCAGCATCAGGCAGGTATCAACAACCGAGTCGTTGGCTACTACCTGGGTCGTATTCATTAGTTTATACCGCAGCCAACAGTTTTGCAACAATGCATAAACAGTTTGCTCCAAACGCTGTACAAGGTGACCTAAACAGTTTCCGTTGCCAAACGTTTTGCTACGGTGGGCACTAATGAATACACACAACCTGTTTTGAGGAGTGTACGTTGTTGTAAGTCTTTCTAAACTATTTATTAGTCTCTCTTTCACACAAAAAAACGTCCATTTAACAATTTCATCAACTATATTAATACACATAACAATATCATCAACTATATTAATACGCATAACAATATCATCAACTATATTAATACACATAACAATATCATCGACTATATTAATACACATAACAATATCATCGACTATATTAATAAACATAACAATATCATCGACTATATTAATACACATAACAATATCATCGACTATATTAATACACATAACAATATCATCGACTATATTAATACACATAACAATATCATCGACTATATTAATACACATAACAATATCATCAACTATATTAATACACATAACAATATCATCAACTATATTAATACACATAACAATATCATCAACTATATTAATACACATAACAATATCATCAACTATATTAATACACATAACAATATCATCAACTATATTAATACACATAACAATATCATCAACTATATTAATACACATAACAATATCATCAACTATATAAATACACATAATAATATCATCAACTATCTTAATACACATAACAATATCATCAACTATATTAATACACATAACAATATCATCAACTATATTAATACACATAACAATATCATCAACTATATTAATACACATAACAATATCATCGACTATATTAATACACATAACAATATCATCGACTATATTAATACACATAACAATATCATCGACTATATTAATACACATAACACTATCATCAACTATATTAATACACATAACAATATCATCAACTATATTAATACACATAATAATTTCATCAACTATATTAATACACATAACAATATCATCAACTATGTAAATACACATAACAATATCATCAACTATATTAATACACATAACAATATCATCAACTATATTAATACACATAACAATATCATCAACTATATTAATACACATAACAATATCATCAACTATATTAATACACATAACAATATCATCAACTATATTAATACACATAACAATATCATCAACTATATTAATACACATAACAATGGTGGTCTTACCTTTTATCTCTCTCTCAACAGAAGCAGAGTCTGGAATAATCATTCTGTTGTACAAAGTTACTTTCGTTTGCTCAACTCATTTCCATATCAGGTTCAGCCAGTTCCCTCTCCCACTCCCTCTCTCCTTATAGCTCTTACACTGTGCCTTGGCAGACATTCTACAAGTGTCTGGAACTATATTAACCTTTAATTTGAGGCAGGTCCAGTGTAGCTCAGTTGGTAGAGCGTAGTGCTTGCAGCACCAGGAGTGTGGGTTTGATTCCCGCAGGGGACCAGTATGGAAATGTAGTTGTCATATATGTGTTTGGATTGATTTCCCAGTTAACACGTAACTTATCTTAAGAAGAAATGATCAGCCCTCTGCCTGTTTACACAAGTTTTAGACCATGATAACTTGATACCCTACAAAAATGATTTCTTATTACAATCAATCAGATCTGTAAGGCCAGCTGTTTTAGCTGAGGAACACACAAATGAGGGGGAATTATTATTATTATTTTTTTTAAATCCCATATCTGACCCTCTGCTGTGGCCATGACCTGGGCTCAGGAATCAGACCAATGATGATACAAATTGGAACAGAGGAGCTGTGGACAGGAAACTCCTTGAAGGACAGGAAGGGGAAGAGGGCCTTTAATGAGCTATCAATCTATGATGATGTCACAAGGAAGTAAATGCACCAGTTTAGATGGTTATTGGTTAGTATTTAGTAGATCAAGTGATGGTCAGTCAAATGTGTATTTATTAAAATGTCTAACTAATTAAATCAGTAACAAGGCAGTTACAAACTAAATGTGAAATCCTACCACCTGTTAAGATGAGAGAGAGGAGAGGTGAAGGAGAGAGATCTCATGGCCAAAACTGTCTCTGAGGGAAGAGAGGGTCAATACCCAACCTCTGTCTGTCTCTGAAGGAAGAGAGGGTCAATACCCAACCTCTGTCTGTCTCTGAGGGAAGAGAGGGTCAATACCCAACCTCTGTCTGTCTCTGAGGGAAGAGAGGGTCAATACCCAACCTCTGTCTCAGCCAGCATAGGTGTAAAAGTAGTGATATGACATGGAATGTACCATTTCCATGTTTCTTCACAACATAGGAGCGTCCCTGAAAGCCACCCCAAGGCTTCCTACCAAGAGGTAGATGACAAAATAGCAGACGTTCTCAAACATTCACCAGCTGGGATCATGAGTAAGAGCTGCTGTTTAATTATTAGTTACTTTAATGTTCTATGTTATTGTCTTAAACTTCTTAAAGCATTGTTGGTTAAAGGCTTGTAGGTCAGCATTTCACTGTAAGGTCTACACCTGTTGTATTGTTGGTTAAGGGCTTGTAGGTCAGCATTTCACTGTAAGGTCTACACCTGTTGTATTGTTGGTTAAGGGCTTGTAGGTCAGCATTTCACTGTAAGGTCTACTCCTGTTGTATTGTTGGTTAAGGGCTTGTAGGTCAGCATTTCACTGTAAGGTCTACTCCTGTTGTATTGTTGGTTAAGGGCTTGTAGGTCAGCATTTCACTGTAAGGTCTACACCTGTTGTATTGTTGGTTAAGGGCTTGTAGGTCAGCATTTCACTGTAAGGTCTACACCTGTTGTATTGTTGGTTAAGGGCTTGTAGGTCAGCATTTCACTGTAAGGTCTACACCGGTTGTATTGTTGGTTAAGGGCTTGTAGGTCATCATTTCACTATAAGGTCGACACCTGTTGTATTGTTGGTTAAGGGCTTGTAGGTCAGCATTTCACTGTAAGGTCTACACCTGTTGTATTGTTGGTTAAGGGCTTGTAGGTCAGCATTTCACTGTAAGGTCTACACCTGTTGTATTGTTGGTTAAGGGCTTGTAGGTCAGCATTTCACTGTGAGGTCTACACCTGTTGTATTGTTGGTTAAGGGCTTGTAGGTCAGCATTTCACTGTAAGGTCTACACCTGTTGTATTGTTGGTTAAGGGCTTGTAGGTCAGCATTTCACTGTAAGGTCTACACCTGTTGTATTGTTGGTTAAGGGCTTGTAGGTCAGCATTTCACTGTAAGGTCTACACCTGTTGTATTGTTGGTTAAGGGCTTGTAGGTCAGCATTTCACTGTAAGGTCTACTCCTGTTGTATTGTTGGTTAAGGGCTTGTAGGTCAGCATTTCACTGTAAGGTCTACTCCTGTTGTTTTGTTGGTTAAGGGCTTGTAGGTCAGCATTTCACTGTAAGGTCTACACCTGTTGTTTTGTTGGTTAAGGGCTTGTAGGTCAGCATTTCACTGTAAGGTCTACACCTGTTGTATTGTTGGTTAAGGGCTTGTAGGTCAGCATTTCACTGTAAGGTCTACACCTGTTGTATTGTTGGTTAAGGGCTTGTAGGTCAGCATTTCACTGTAAGGTCTACACCTGTTGTATTGTTGGTTAAGGGCTTGTAGGTCAGCATTTCACTGTAAGGTCTACACCTGTTGTATTGTTGGTTAAGGGCTTGTAGGTCAGCATTTCACTGTAAGGTCTACACCTGTTGTATTGTTGGTTAAGGGCTTGTAGGTCAGCATTTCACTGTGAGGTCTACACCTGTTGTATTGTTGGTTAAGGGTTTGTAGGTCAGCATTTCACTGTAAGGTCTACACCTGTTGTATTGTTGGTTAAGGGCTTGTAGGTCAGCATTTCACTGTAAGGTCTACACCTGTTGTATTGTTGGTTAAGGGCTTGTAGGTCAGCATTTCACTGTGAGGTCTACACCTGTTGTATTGTTGGTTAAGGGTTTTTAGGTCAGCATTTCACTGTAAGGTCTACACCTGTTGTATTGTTGGTTAAGGGCTTGTAGGTCAGCATTTCACTGTGAGGTCTACACCTGTTGTATTGTTGGTTAAGGGTTTGTAGGTCAGCATTTCACTGTAAGGTCTACACCTGTTGTATTGTTGGTTAAGGGCTTGTAGGTCAGCATTTCACTGTAAGGTCTACACCTGTTGTATTGTTGGTTAAGGGCTTGTAGGTCAGCATTTCACTGTAAGGTCTACACCTGTTGTATTGTTGGTTAAGGGCTTGTAGGTCAGCATTTCACTGTAAGGTCTACACCTGTTGTATTGTTGGTTAAGGGCTTGTAGGTCAGCATTTCACTGTAAGGTCTACTCCTGTTGTATTGTTGGTTAAAGGCTTGTAGGTCAGCATTTCACTGTAAGGTCTACTCCTGTTGTATTGTTGGTTAAGGGCTTGTATGTCAGCATTTCACTGTAAGGTCTACACCTGTTGTATTGTTGGTTAAGGGCTTGTATGTCAGCATTTCACTGTAAGGTCTACACCTGTTGTATTGTTGGTTAAGGGCTTGTAGGTCAGCATTTCACTGTAAGGTCTACACCTGTTGTATTGTTGGTTAAGGGCTTGTAGGTCAGCATTTCACTGTAAGGTCTACACCTGTTGTATTGTTGGTTAAGGGCTTGTAGGTCAGCATTTCACTGTGAGGTCTACACCTGTTGTATTGTTGGTTAAGGGCTTGTAGGTCAGCATTTCACTGTAAGGTCTACACCTGTTGTATTGTTGGTTAAGGGCTTGTAGGTCAGCATTTCACTGTGAGGTCTACACCTGTTGTATTGTTGGTTAAGGGCTTGTAGGTCAGCATTTCACTGTAAGGTCTACACCTGTTGTATTGTTGGTTAAGGGCTTGTAGGTCAGCATTTCACTGTAAGGTCTACACCTGTTGTATTGTTGGTTAAGGGCTTGTAGGTCAGCATTTCACTGTAAGGTCTACACCTGTTGTATTGTTGGTTAAGGGCTTGTAGGTCAGCATTTCACTGTAAGGTCTACACCTGTTGTATTGTTGGTTAAGGGCTTGTAGGTCAGCATTTCACTGTAAGGTCTACACCTGTTGTATTGTTGGTTAAGGGCTTGTAGGTCAGCATTTCACTGTAAGGTCTACTCCTGTTGTATTGTTGGTTAAGGGCTTGTAGGTCAGCATTTCACTGTAAGGTCTACACCTGTTGTATTGTTGGTTAAGGGCTTGTAGGTCAGCATTTCACTGTAAGGTCTACACCTGTTGTATTGTTGGTTAAGGGCTTGTAGGTCAGCATTTCACTGTAAGGTCTACACCGGTTGTATTGTTGGTTAAGGGCTTGTAGGTCATCATTTCACTATAAGGTCGACACCTGTTGTATTGTTGGTTAAGGGCTTGTAGGTCAGCATTTCACTGTAAGGTCTACACCTGTTGTATTGTTGGTTAAGGGCTTGTAGGTCAGCATTTCACTGTAAGGTCTACACCTGTTGTATTGTTGGTTAAGGGCTTGTAGGTCAGCATTTCACTGTAAGGTCTACATCTGTTGTATTGTTGGTTAAGGGCTTGTAGGTCAGCATTTCACTGTAAGGTCTACTCCTGTTGTATTGTTGGTTAAGGGCTTGTAGGTCAGCATTTCACTGTAAGGTCTACACCTGTTGTATTGTTGGTTAAGGGCTTGTAGGTCAGCATTTCACTGTAAGGTCTACACCTGTTGTATTGTTGGTTAAGGGCTTGTAGGTCAGCATTTCACTGTAAGGTCTACACCGGTTGTATTGTTGGTTAAGGGCTTGTAGGTCATCATTTCACTATAAGGTCGACACCTGTTGTATTGTTGGTTAAGGGCTTGTAGGTCAGCATTTCACTGTAAGGTCTACACCTGTTGTATTGTTGGTTAAGGGCTTGTAGGTCAGCATTTCACTGTAAGGTCTACACCTGTTGTATTGTTGGTTAAGGGCTTGTAGGTCAGCATTTCACTGTGAGGTCTACACCTGTTGTATTGTTGGTTAAGGGCTTGTAGGTCAGCATTTCACTGTAAGGTCTACACCTGTTGTATTGTTGGTTAAGGGCTTGTAGGTCAGCATTTCACTGTAAGGTCTACACCTGTTGTATTGTTGGTTAAGGGCTTGTAGGTCAGCATTTCACTGTAAGGTCTACACCTGTTGTATTGTTGGTTAAGGGCTTGTAGGTCAGCATTTCACTGTGAGGTCTACACCTGTTGTATTGTTGGTTAAGGGTTTGTAGGTCAGCATTTCACTGTAAGGTCTACACCTGTTGTATTGTTGGTTAAGGGCTTGTAGGTCAGCATTTCACTGTAAGGTCTACACCTGTTGTATTGTTGGTTAAGGGCTTGTAGGTCAGCATTTCACTGTGAGGTCTACACCTGTTGTATTGTTGGTTAAGGGTTTGTAGGTCAGCATTTCACTGTAAGGTCTACACCTGTTGTATTGTTGGTTAAGGGCTTGTAGGTCAGCATTTCACTGTAAGGTCTACACCTGTTGTATTGTTGGTTAAGGGCTTGTAGGTCAGCATTTCACTGTAAGGTCTACACCTGTTGTATTGTTGGTTAAGGGCTTGTAGGTCAGCATTTCACTGTAAGGTCTACACCTGTTGCATTCGGCTTCATGTGACAAATAACATTTTGATTTGATTTGAAAGGTATGATTAAAAATAACACTTGATGTTTTTTACATCACTTTAATCCAGTCAGTCAGTATAGATCCATTATTGTACAACAGGAATGTTGTCACAGTGCATGTTTACGGAACGAGGCGCAGAGCTGGAGTTAACAGACACTCCTTTATTTTCAATGATAACAATCCAAAAGAGAAAACAAAGGAGAGGTAGTGACCGTGAACTGGCACCAAAACCTACAGCTCCCCCTAGAGGGAGCCAGAGACCTGGCCTCAGTCAGAACCCTACAGCTCCCCCTAGAGGGAGCCAGAGACGTGGCCTCAGTCAGAACCCTACAGCTCCCCCTAGAGGGAGCCAGAGACCTGGCCTCAGTCAGAACCCTACAGCTCCCCCTAGAGGGAGCCAGAGACCTGGCCTCAGTCAGAACCCTACATATCCCCCTAGAGGGAGCCAGAGACCTGGCCTCAGTCAGAACCCTACAGCTCCCCCTAGAGGCAGCCAGAGACCTGGCCTCAGTCAGAACCCTACAGCTCCCCCTAGAGGGAGCCAGAGACCTGGCCTCAGTCAGAACCATACATCTCCCCCTAGAGGGAGCCAGAGACCTGGCCTCAGTCAGAACCCTACATATCCCCCTAGAGGGAGCCAGAGACCTGGCCTCAGTCAGAACCCTACAGCTCCCCCTAGAGGCAGCCAGAGACCTGGCCTCAGTCAGAACCCTACAGCTCCCCCTAGAGGGAGCCAGAGACCTGGCCTCAGTCAGAACCCTACAGCTCCCCCTAGAGGGAGCCAAATACCTGGCCTCAGTCAGAAAACTACAGCTCCCCCTAGAGGGAGCCAGAGACCTGCCCTCAGTCAGAACCCTACAGCTCCCCCTAGAGGGAGCCAGAGACCTGGCCTCAGTCAGAACCCTACAGCTCCCCCTGTTGTGCTTCTACATCTGCATTGCTTGCAGTTTGGGGTTTTAGGCTCGGTTTCTGTATAGCACTTTGTGACATTGGCTGATGTGAAAAGGGCTTTATAAATAAATGTGATTGAAATGTGATTGTGTGTACAGTGTGTGTCCTGCGTGTGTGTGTCCAGTGTGTGTGTGTCCAGTGTGTGTGTCCTGCGTGTGTGTGTCCAGAGTCGTGACGTGACTTTCATTAATCTGAAGACTTATGTATCAAAATCAAGTCTAAAATATATACATACACCTCAGGCCAAAAGTTTGGAATAATACTCATTCAATGTTTTACTTTATTTGTAAAAATGTTTACATTGTAGAATAAAAGTATAAACATATATTTTATATTTGAGATTCTTCAAATAGCCGCCCTTTGCCTTGATGACAGCTTTGCATTCTCTTGGCATTCTCTCCCTAGTGGACTGACAAGATATGACGGCTTGTTGAACATATGGAGAAGGAGGGGTGGATAGAGAGAGAGGGAGGGGTAAATAGAGAGAGGGAGGGGTAGATAGAGAGAGGGAGGGGTAGATAGAGAGAGGGAGGGGTAGATAGAGAGAGGGAGGGGTAGAGAGAGGGAGGGGTAGATAGAGAGTGGGAGGGGTGGATAGAGAGTGGGAGGGGTAGATAGAGAGAGGGAGGGGTAGATATAGAGAGGGAGGGGTAGATAGAGAGAGAGAGGGGTAGATAAAGCTAAAGTATCTCCACAAATGGAAACCACTGCTCCATATATTTCATGTTCACCACTTGCAAGATGAATTTTCACACCATTATATAGCTTTACCAAGTCCTCATGCAATCTTGCCAATATGGCATCAACTCCACATTCTGAGTTCATAATTTTGTAATACGCATGCGCAATCAACGCGCCAACAACGCGCAGCGAATAAGGAGCAAGGAAACGAAGTCAGTCAGTGGCGCTTCCGCCCGCCAGTTTCTCACCATGGATGGTCTCGACGATGTTGCGATTTCCACTCTAAAAGGTAAGTCATTTGTAAAAAAATGTGTTGCAAATGTCCTCTATTGGTCATTCTGTGTATTTGAAATGTAATTGTTATCTAAAATGCTTCCTACTGGACACAACCTGTAACCGAATGAAGTTATCTGACAGGGCTGCCAACTGTCACTCATTCAGCACGCTCTCGCGCCACATCCATGTTCTCACACAGAGAAAAACCGCGAAGAAGAAACTGACACAGACAGACAAGACAGAGCAGGTTACTGTTGCTATGAAACAAATCATCAGCTCTCACATTATGGACATTTTATTACCAAATTAAAACTATTAAAACTGTTTTGGCGCTTGTTAATGTGACGTGACAGACTGCTGTTGTAGTAGCGCCTCAGTTCAAACCCAATAATAATATATCTCTTACTCTTCTTTACTAGTTAATAGTAAATAAACACGAATGAACAATAGGTGTGTTGAAAGATACACAACTTACTGAAATGTGTATGTCTCATACATAATATCTATCAATCAGTGTTTTTCAACCGTGGAAAGAGGTCAATAAAACAGCTGGAGAACAATATGTCACATAACATTTAACATAAGTTAACGTTACCTCAGGAAAGCACGTTAGTTGGCTTGAAAAATTACCTATAGAGAGGAGTATTTTGCTAAATATGTGTACTATATTACATATTTATTATATATATTTTTTACCTATATCGTTAAAATATTATAACATTGTTATTGTAATAAAAACCGCATTATATTTATATATTATATAGTTGTTATTTTTAACCTTTAATAATAATACCAGCTGACAGGGCTCTGTATGTTTACAGAATTAGGCCTAGGTGAGATATTGTTTTCTTGAGAATAATTAACATGTATCTACTGTGTCTAATGTTTATCCAAATTAATCGATATTGAATCAAGATCAAAATCAAATCACAAGAATTGAATTGAAATCTTTAAATGTGTGTCAGCAATAATAAGAAAACAGTAGCCTACCAGTTATTGTACCATGTAAACATTGTAACGTGTCGTCACTAAACTTATTACAATTCTGTTTAGTTACCAAATGTTTTGACATCACAATCACTTCATTGTGATGCCAGTTTTTATTTAATAAGCAGTTTATAAAAACAGATATAGACTAAATGCTTTATTCTTGATTTATAAGCATATCTATAATGTGTTTAATAATTGTATTTTCATACTTTATTAATTATCAATTTATCATTTCTAAATTATTACATTATTTACAAACCAGTTATTTAGGAGTTGTCAGTGGTTCATAAGATCAGTTAGAATGTGTAAGTAAATGATTAATAAACTATTTAAAGGTACATTTCATATTATTTGGACATATAGGCCTAGTAACAGTTACTCGGTGTGTTAATAAATGCTTTAAGAAACTATTTAAATTTGTATTATTTAGACATTTGTGTTAATGAATGCTTTATTAACATAAGAGATTTAAAGGCTCATTTATCTTCTAAACAGTAAAAGGAAACAAACACAACAGGAGTGATACAGAACATAGACATGTATTACTCTGTGTTGTGTTTGTTTCCTTCTCAATCCTGGTCCTTGGGACCCACTGCTCTGCACATGTTATATTTCTCCTTTATCTGACCCGGTTCAGATCATAGAGCTCTTTCCTAACCAGCTGATGATCTGAGTCAGGTGTGTTAAACGAGGGAGAGTACAAACTGTGCAGAGCTGTGAGTCTCCAGGACCGGACCAGGATTGAGAACAGCAAATAGAAGATAACTGAGCCTTTAAATGTCTTGTGGAAAAGCTTTAAGAGGCAGAAATAGTCCTCACTTTAGCACGGGTTTGACTTTACCTGTAGATGTTGAAGGGGACTGACGTCGGTTCTTTGGCTGAGGTATCTCACTCTCTCTCGAAGACTTGCTGCCAACCAAAGATTCCTCTGAAGGACAGAAAATAAAAGACTTTAACCGTCGTACACCATAACCAAAAGCAAGCAATTAAAAAAATACAAATTACAGGTTGTACAAGACAATCTATTCACACTACATATCGTTTATATAAACAGTCTGAATTGGGTGGCATATTGACGTGGTAAGAGAAAGACAACTGGTCAGACAGTCATGACAACCAGGTTTCTCGCAACTGATTTGGATTCAGGTTGTCATTCTGTGAGAGGAATTTAGAGACCTGTTTGAAAACTGCTCTTTTCATAGACTCATAAAAATGGGAAAAGTGAAATCGGCCAATATTTCTCAACTTCAGCTGGACTGAGAGAAGGTTTGAGCAGGGGAGATACCCAAGCCAGTTTGAATGCGGTATGAAATGTTCCAGAAGCCAGTGAAACGTGTGATTGCTGACACAATGGTAAAAGTTATGGCTTGGATGAGGGTTAGTAAGAATGGGGTCCAGCAGACATGCAGTAGGATGGCCACAAGTCAGTGAGCGAATGGTGGAAGTGATGCGCAGTTGATGGGGAAGACAGGTTGCCATTAGTAACCAATTCTCTGTCAAGAAAGCAGCCAATAGATCAACTGAGAGGTTAGTGGCTTTGGTACATCATTGTAGAAAACCATTTTAGCCACACTAATGCTGGATAAGAAGGGAAATAGGAGTGAAGGGTAAAAACCCTTTGAGATTAGTTGGTTACTAGAATTCTGACATCTCTCAGCAGCTCTGAGATCAGTATGCAGATTTCAGATGGTAGAGTCAGCCATGGGTGAGGCTGGTTTGAGCGAGCAGGTTTGGTGGATAGAGGACACAGCCTGTCCAGACATGAGCTTAGTGTAGAGCAGAGATACTCTGTGGCATCATTGACCTCCAAGTGAGGAAAATGTGTCGATGTAGAGTTGAGGCGACCAATGAGAAGTGGGTGGGAGACAGGTTGCAGTAGAAATAAACCAGTAGTGGTGGAACAGAGAATGAAATTAACCGAAGGAAACAGTGGTCAGAGATGTGCAGAGGCGTGACCAGTAGGCATTCTGGGGCATGAGATCAAGTTCCTTACCTGCTTTGTGAGTCAGAGGGCTGCAAACCTGTTTTCTCAGGGACAGCCATACAGATTTTTATAATACAAATAGCAAAATATAAATCTTCATCAATGATAAATAATTATTTATCCCCCCAGGAATTCACATCAGATCACAGCTGACCGTACCTGTAGATGATGAAGAGGACTGACGTCGCTTTTTTTGGCTGTGGCATCTCACTCTCTTCATCCTCACTTTCAGACAAATCACTTCCTACATTGACTTTCTCTGTGTTGTGTGAACGGTTCCCTTTATTCCTCAAAAGATCCAGATGAATCCTTCTTTCTTTAGAACCCTTTGGAAAAGAAAGAGCCTTTGCTACTTCCACCTCATTCTTATGAACTTGGGCCAAGTGTCTTGCAATTTTGCAGAATGGTTTGGAGCAGTAAAAGCAATACTGCTTTTTGTTGAACATTCTTTGGCCTTTTGCAGTCTTTTGCAGTTTCATCACTGAAACCTCTTCACTGCAGTCATTGTCTGAATGAGTCATTGTCTCCTTATCTTCAAGTGGGGAACATTCCTTGTCTGCATTCATGGAAGATGAGGAAGAATCAACATTCCCATCTAATGTCACACTGGGAGATGAGGGACTAGACAAAGGCTGTGAAAGGCTCTCTTCAGATTCTTCTGAACAGCTCTCAGAGTCAGGCACATATTCATCTTCGCTGTTATCAATGCTGCTAACTGGGTCATCTGAAGTGGAACTGTTCAAGGATTCTTTGGTAAGCTGTAAATAAAAAAACATAGCTTTAGTTTAAAACCGTTGCGAGCAGGAAGAGGCTGAGGGCCGTGGGAGGACGGCACGAGGCCGGTGGCGAGATGGATAATGAGCCACAGCTGGCAAGCCCACCGGTCTAGTATCCTTTACGGCCCTCAGCCTCGTCCTGCTCGCCACAAAAACCATAATCAAAGTGGATATCTGTATGCAGGGTTCAATGGGAGTGCAGAGTATATCTAAGATTCAAATAAAAGAAGCCTATAAAATGTACAATAAAACACTTTGTACCACCTTCACTTTTACAAACCAAACCTTAATTAGTAGTAATTTACTACTACATTCTGAAGAACAGATTCTAATTATTAAAAACCTCCGCACGTAATAACCTAGAATTCTGT
>CM042397.1:4756560-4964060 GCA_023634145.1 Thymallus thymallus | reverse complement strand
GAGGTTGAATTCATATCTTCTCCGAAACACATCTGTTTTACACTCCGATGTCGCTGATGCTTTATCTGAAGTTGAGCAGAAGCTCTGTCAGCATTTCCAACGCATCGAAATTAGAGGCAAGCGAGACAGAAAGGTGCCAATACTCCTGACCCCGAGTATGCTGGACTCCATGGAGCTACTTGTAAAGAATCGTCAAACATGTGGTGTACTGGTGCGCCGGAGTGTTCTGACCTCACGCAACGGAAGGGATAGAGCGCTCAAGGCTGTTGGACATTGTGGTGTATTAGTGGTAAAAATATATATAAATACCGTTCGGTTTCTCGTACAAACTGATCGTTTTGTGTCATAAGAAATCAATGTGTTGTCATGAGCCGCAGGGTTGAATTTGGATCCGTCTGTGCATGTTTTTTTTACCATTCACAAGCATTATACGACTGACAGGCTGCAATGGTTGGAGTTAAACATCTTCATTTGTGTTCTGCTGAAGAAACAAAGTCACCTATATCTTGGATGCCCTGGGGGTAAGCAGATAAACATCACATTTTCATTTCTGGGTGAACTATCCCTTTAACAACAATTTGTTTGTCTCCAAGGTTAACAAATTCCTGTACATACGATTTCTTTACAATAACTTTCCTATACACTTGATAAACAGGGACTGGATGGCTACAACTGCCACATACCCTTTAATAACTTAAATCAAACACAAAGCCTGAAAGTGACATGCACAGGCCACGTAAAAATGTCACTTACCTGTTCATTTAGCCAATCTGTCTATTAAGTAAACTATTACCCTCACTTATATCATACGCATTTTTAGCTACTGAAGTATTCCTCTGCCATCGACCTGTATAGTATAGTTAACCATCCAACATCCACCAATGTATAGTGTACATATTCAGCCAACCACCCATACTATGCAATGTCTTTTTATAGCTTTTTTTTGCACTCCAGATATCTTGTATTTCTATACTTTTTCATTCTGCCGCACTATGTATCATGTACCGTGTATCTGTCTTTTGTGTACTTTCGTTGTGGCATTTTGCACCTGTACTGTGTTTTGTTGTAGCTGCTTGACAATGAAATCCCCCCCCCCGGTGGATCAATAAAGTATCTATCTCATCTGCAATCACATGACTCTGCGACCAGCCAGCAGCTGCATTTAATGCAGTCTAGTTTCCTGCAGATGTAGTGAAGATTAAAACATCCCAGGTCTCCATAGTAATGGCCTGGTACTCTACTTGGTATTGAATGCAGATGTACTGAAGATTAAAACATCCCAGGTCTCCATAGTAATGGTCTGGTACTCTACTTGGTATTGAATGCAGATGTACTGAAGATTAAAACATCCCAGGTCTCCATAGTAATGGTCTGGTACTCTACTTGGTATTGAATGCAGATGTCCTGAAGATTAAAACATCCCAGGTCTCCATAGTAATGGTCTGGTACTCTACTTGGTATTGAATGCAGATGTAGTGAAGATTAAAACATCCCAGGTCTCCATAGTAATGGTCTGGTACTCTACTTGGTATTGAATGCAGATGTAGTGAAGATTAAAACATCCCAGGTCTCCATAGTAATGGTCTGGTACTCTACTTGGTATTGAATGCAGATGTACTGAAGATTAAAACATCCCAGGTCTCCATAGTAATGGTCTGGTACTCTACTTGGTATTGAATGCAGATGTACTGAAGATTAAAACATCCCAGGTCTCCATAGTAATGGTCTGGTACTCTACTTGGTATTGAATGCAGATGTAGTGAAGATTAAAACATCCCAGGTCTCCATAGTAATGGTCTGGTACTCTACTTGGTATTGAATGCAGATGTCCTAGTGTACATTACCTTTGTTCTGAACTCTGCACTCAGTTTTTAAAAGTGAGGTGAAATATTGTTTCTCTCGAAAGTTGAGGTAAAATAATTTAATTTTTAGGTCTGTCAAAAAGCCAAAAAAGAAAATTGGCTGAAGATGAGGTGAAGGCAGTGGAGAACAAACTAGTCCATTTCATCACATCTGGCAGGGTACCAGGGAAAAGAGGTTTTGAAGACTGCATCAGGTCAGCTCCGGTATTGCTCCAGAATAGAACCTGGGAAGCCGTGAAATTTTACATAAAGAACCGAATTACAGCACACACAAAAACAAAAAACTAAAAAAAGAGAGGGAACAAAACGCACTGGGGAGATTGCTGATGGAGGCTCAGGATCCGGCTTCGGGCTTGACACAGGCAGTGAGGTCAGCTCCCTCCCTGCCTCCCCAGTCCTGTCCGGACCCCGGCGCGATGGAGACCTCCCCAGTATTCCCCTGACACACCAAGTCCAGTCCGGAGCCTGGTGTGGGGACTTCCACCTCTGGAGAGGGGCAGACAACCGGTTCCGTGGACAGCCCCACCGTCGGAGTAGGCCTGAACACCATGCCCAGTCTGGGCACCGACGCAGAGGAGAGTTCCAGCTGTGTAGCTTGGCTGGCTGCCGGCCCCAGACTGGGCACCGGCACGCTTAGGAGCTCCTGCTCCAAGGCGTGGCTGCACGCCGTGCCTATCCCGGGCACCGACGCAGAGGAGAATTCCAGCCGTGTAGCTAGGCTGGCTGCTAGGCTCCCAGACTCTGGACCGTCACGGGAGGATCGGAGCTCTGGATCTGTCCGGGATCTGGACCGACACTGAAGGCTCTAGGCTACAGATCGTCACTGGAGTCTCCGTGCAGTGAGCCCTCGCTGGAGGCTCCAGGCTGTGGACCGTCGCTGGAGGCTCTGGGCTGTGTACCGTCGCTGGAGGCTCTGGGCTGTGGGCCATCGCTGGAGGCTCCGGGCTGTGGCTCGTCACTGGAGTCTCCGTGCAGTGAGCCCTCACTGGAGGCTCCAGGCTGTGGGCCGTCGCTGGAGGCTCCGGGCTGTGTGCCGTCGCTGGAGACTCTGGGCTGTGGGCCGTCACTGGAGGCTCCAGGCAGTGAGCCGTCGCTGGAGGCTCTGGGCTTTGGACCGTCGCTGGAGGTTCCGGGCAGTGAGCCGTTGCTGGAGGCTCCGGGCTATGACGACGCACCGTTGGTCTGGCGCATGGAGCAGGAATGGGCCGTACCGAGCTGTGAGACACACCACTGGATTGGTGCGCGGAGCCGGCACGGACCATACCGGGCTGTGGATGCGCACTGATGGTTTGGTGCGCGGAGCTGGCACGTACCGTACCGGACTCTGGACCGGCGCTGGAGGCACCGGACTGGGAATAGGCATATATTACTAAATATTATGGTATTATTTATTGCAAAAATTCTATACATTTTATAGTAAATGTTGATATACATACATGCTTCATCGATGCTGTCATTGTCTTGCTGTGGGGTGCTTGATTTTGAAGGTGGTGATAGATGAAGTGTTGATGCACTGGAATCAGCATCATAGTCACTTGCCACTGCAGCAGAAGGTTCTTCGTCCAGACGCGCTCTCTTGGAAGGAGGGTGTTTGGCCTTCAAGGGACTTCAGATATTTGAAAGTTGCTTCATGAGCTTTTTGGCAACAGTGTCCTGTAAAACAGAACAAAAGCATCAATGAATAGTTTTGAAACAATGTAAGCAGAAAAACATGCTTTAACTATAAATATTCAAGTAAATAAAGTCACTTACCCACTCGTGACTAGATCCAGTTGACTTATCTTTTATCATAGGGTAGTATTCCACTAACCGCTTTGCCATGTTTAGTGGGGTATTTGTAGTCATCTGAAGAGGCTCTTGCCAATTGAGATCATATTTGTCATGGTATTTCAGATGAGCCGGCAGAAGATCTCCTTTGATAAGGTGACTTCACCCTCTTTTCCAAGACGCTGCTGATCAAAGTATGTGTTGTAGTTCACTATCAGTGAAGAGAACGTATTCTGGGCTGGGTAACTTCAAAAACCTTGAAGTGCTGGGGTCATCTCGTTTTGACCTTTCATTATGTTCATCATCTGCTGATGAACCTTGGGCTTCAACAGGAATCGTGTTCCCCTAAAATACAAATGTATTCTGTACATTCATCAAATCAGACAAAGTCATTTTATTTTCAGAACATCTCACTTGTATGTGTAAGTGTTCATCTTTAACCACACCAACTTACATATGGTGTGGCTAAAGTACTGAAAATAATTTCCACTAACAGGTTAAAAAATATCCAAAACACAAGTATTTTAAGTAAAATGACCTGTTCTTCCTTATGAGTCATAAAGCCAAATGGCTTTGCGCCGCAGGAAGTGCTCAGGACCAGGAAAGAGATCTCGGATATCATCTCGTAAGAGAGTTGGTAAAATCTCTTCCCCAAAGTTAGCAGCTTAGATTAGAACACAAGTAAATATGTTAGTTAGCATAGCTCAGGTTTCTAAGCGTTAAACATGCAGAACTTTTCAGATATTGTAAAAATATATCCACATCATTATCACTATTTAGTTTTACCCAAATAGAGACATGTCTGTTTTGTAACATGGACCTAACAGGGTAGAAATATTACATCTATGAAATATCAAATAGAGACATGTGTGTTTTGTAACATGGACCTAACAGGGCAGAAATATTACATCTATGAAATATCAAATAGAGACATGTCTGTTTTGTAACATGGACCTAACAGGGCAGAAATATTACATCTATGAAATATCAAATAGAGACATGTCTGTTTTGTAACATGGACCTAACAGGGCAGAAATATTACATCTATGAAATATCAAATAGAGACATGTCTGTTTTGTAACATGGACCTAACAGGGCAGAAATATTACATCTATGAAATATCAAATAGAGACATGTGTGTTTTGTAACATGGACCTAACAGGGCAGAAATATTACATCTATGAAATATCAAATAGAGACATGTCTGTTTTGTAACATGGACCTAACAGGGCAGAAATATTACATCTATGAAATATCAAATAGAGACATGTCTGTTTTGTAACATGGACCTAACAGGGCAGAAATATTACATCTATGAAATATCAAATAGAGACATGTCTGTTTTGTAACATGGACCTAACAGGGCAGAAATATTACATCTATGAAATATCAAATAGAGACATGTCTGTTTTGTAACATGGACCTAACAGGGCAGAAATATTACATCTATGAAATATCAAATAGAGACATGTCTGTTTTGTAACATGGACCTAACAGGGCAGAAATATTACATCTATGAAATATCAAATAGAGACATGTCTGTTTTGTAACATGGACCTAACAGGGCAGAAATATTACATCTATGAAATGATTTGTGAGTGAATAAAAAACCAGGCAATAAAGATAACAGTTTCATAACACTTGACAATAAGGTTATTTTTGTCAGCATCAGTAAATTCATTAAGTATAATGAAAAATCAATAAACAGTTGTAGAGCATTTAACAACATTGGTTAATAGTAGTACAAATGTTAATTTTATGTTTGTTATGAAATAACCAATGTTAGTGTAAACACATTTAAATAAAACATGTAGGTAATGCTTTATAATAACTGCATGCTATGAATCATCAGTTAAGCATTAGTAAATAGTTAGGCTAATTCATCATTTATAAAGCATTAATAGACATTAATAAGAAGTTTATAAAAACAGCTATAAATGCTTTATTCTTGATTTATAAGCATATCTATTATGTTTAATAATAGTATTTTCATACTTTATTAATTATCAATTTATAATTTCTAAATTACTACATTATTTACAAACCAGTTATTTAAGAGTTGTCAGTGGTTCATAAGATCAGTTAGAATGTGTAAGTAAATGATTCATAAAAAGGTAAATGTTTACGTATTATTATTTAGACATGTGTTAATAAATGCTTTGAATTCCTACTGTAATTCATGGTTAATTCAGGTAGTTATAAAACATTTAGTAGTGGTCACTTAACTATTTTTGTGAGCTCATCTAAAGTGAGGACTATTTATGCCTCTTAAAGCTTTTCCACAAGACATTTAAAGTCTCAGTTATCTTCTAGTTGATGTTCTCAATCCATGTCCGGTCCTGGAGACTCACAGCTCTGCACAGTTTGTACTCTCCCTCGTTTAACACACCTGACAGATCATCAGCTGGTTAGGAAAGAGCTCTGTGAACTGAACCGGGTCAGATAAAGGAGAAATATAACATGTGCAGAGCAGTGGGTCCCAAGGACCAGGATTGAGAAGGAAACAAACACAACACAGAGTAATACACGTCTATGTTCTGTATCACTCCTGTTGTGTTTGTTTCCTTTTACTGTTTAGAAGATAAATGAGCCTTTAAATCTCTTATGTTAATAAAGCATTCATTAACACAAATGTCTAAATAATACGAATTTAAATAGTTTCTTAAAGCATTTATTAACACACTGAGTAACTGTTACTAGGCCTATATGTCCAAATAATATGAAATGTACCTTTATATAGTTTATTAATAATTTACTTACACTTTCTAACTGATCTTATGAACCACTGACAACTGCTAAATAACTGGTTTGTAAATAATGTAATAATTTAGAAATTATAAATTGATAATTAATAAAGTATGAAAATACAATTATTAAACACATTATAGATATGCTTATAAATCAAGAATAAAGCATTTAGCCTATATCTGTTTTTATAAACTGCTTATTAAAAAAAAAACTGGCATCACAATGAAGTGATTGTGATTGTCAAAACATTTGGTAACTAAACAGAATTGTAATAAGTTTAGTGACGACACGTTACAATGTTTACATGGTACAATAACTGGTAGGCTACTGTTTTCTTATTATTGATGACACACATTTAAAGATTTCAATTCAATTCTTGTGATTTGATTTTTTCGATCTTGATTCAATATCGATTAATTTGGATAAATATTAGGCACAGTAGATACATGTTAATTATTCTCAAGAAAACAATATCTCACCTAGGCCTAATTCTGTAAACATACAGAGCCCTGTCAGCTGGTATTATTATTAAAAGTAAAAAATAAGAACTATATAATATAATATATAAATATAATGCGGTTTTTATTACAATAACAATGTTATAATATTTTAACGATATAGGTAAAAAATATATATAATAGATATGTAATATAGTGCACATATTTATCAAAATACTCCTCTCTATAGGTAATTTTTCAAGCCAACTAACGTGCTTTCCTGAGGTAAGTTAACTTATGTCAAATGTTATGTGACATATTGTTCTCCAGCTGTTTTATTGACCTCTTTCCACGGTTGAAAAACACTGATTGATAGATATTATGTATGAGACATACACATTTCAGTAAGTTGTGTATCTTTCAACACACCTATTGTTCATTCGTGTTTATTTACTATTAACTAGTAAAGAAGAGTTAGAGATATATTATTATTGGGTTTGAACTGAGGCGCTACTACAACAGCAGTCTGTCACGTCACATTTACAAGCGCCAAAACAGTTTTAATAGTTTGAATTTGGTAATAAAATGTCCATAATGTGAGAGCTGATGATTTGTTTCATAGCAACAGTAACCTGCTCTGTCTTGTCTGTCTGTGTCAGTTTCTTCTTCGTGGTTTTTCTCTGTGTGAGAACATGGATGTGGCGCGAGAGCGTGCTGAATGAGTGACAGTTGGCAGCCCTGTCAGATAACTTCATTCGGTTACAGGTTGTGACCAGTAGGAAGCATTTTAGATAACAATTCAAGTTCAAATACACAGAATGACCAATAGAGGTTACAAATGACTTACCTTTTAGAGTGGAAATCGCAACATCGTCGAGTCCATCCATGGTGAGAAACTGGCTGGCGGAAGCGCCACTGACTGACTTCGTTTTCTAAAAAAAGTAAAGACTCATATTGAAAAGATTTCTATTTGGAATAAAAATGTATGTTTCCAAACGTTTACTGTGTGTGTATATATACTCATCTTGTGTTTTTTTTTATTTTATAAATACAATATACCTTACAAAATGCCCCATAAATTATATCTCTAAAATGAGTATTGGCCGCTATTAAAACTATTAAAATAACTTTGTTGCTGAGACACATTAATGATCCATCAGTGTTCTCATTCAGTGATGTTGTAATGTTCAGTGTATTTCCCTGCTAATTAATGTTCTTTTTCTTTTCAGAGCGGTGTGAATGATGTTGTGGCAGCGGTTCAAGACTAACAAGCTCAGTTACTGAACAGTTTGAGGAGTCAGCTTCTGTCACGTGAGGGTGCATAGGGAGACCAAGGCGCAGCGCAGGGATAGTAGTTCTAAATAGTAGTTCAAATAGGCTTCTCTATGGCCAGAGCCTGACAGATACAAACAGTATTCCACAGACATGCAGGAAGTGAACCTCAGCAAGAAGCTTTGGGACTCTTTGACTCCTTTAAAGATCCATTTGCTGCAGTTTCAACATCATATAGACAGGACAGTGTCATAAAAGACAAATTATATTTTGTGAAAGCAGAAGAGGTTTCAGTTGGATTGGCAGTATGTTGTCAGAAAAGAGATAAACGACGAGATCTCGTCATAAAAAACAAATGTTTCCATTATATACCCCTGATAAAGAGTTTAGAACAATTACTGTATCATCCAAAAACCTTTGCCATGATAAATGGTGGATCCCAGAAATGCAGTGGTGGATATTTTTATGACATCATAGATGCTGAACTCTTGCTGTCACAAATATTATTTTCTTCTAGACCCTCTGCTTTACAGATAATAATCCTTTATTTGGATGAAATCGAAATTTGCAATCCCTTTGGGTCTCATGCGTCAAAGAATAAACTGCTCATGTTTTACTACACTTTGGGAAACATTAATCCAAAGTAAAGGTCAAAATTAGCTTCAATCCGCCTTCTTGCCATTGCGAAGCAAAGTGAACTCTCAGAATGTGGAGTTGATGCCATATTGGCAAGATTGCATGAGGACCTGGTAAAGCTATATAATGGTGTGAAAATTCATCTTGCAAGTGGTGAACATGAAATATATGGAGCAGTGGTTTCCATTTGTGGAGATACTTTAGCTCAACATGAGTTGTGTGGATTTAAAGAGGGCGTGGCCTTTGCGTACAGTAAATGCAGACGTTGTGAATGTTCTTTTGAGGACATGCAAATGTTATTTAATGAAGATAACTTTGAGCAAAGGACACTAGAAAGACATATTCGACAGTGCAGTGACATTGAGAAAGCCAGACATACGGACATACGGAATAAACCGAAGGAGCAAAGTAATGGATTTCCCTGCCTTCAATTTAATCCAACAAACACCTCAAGATATAATGCACGTCATACTTGAGGGCATTGCTCCTTTGGAAATTAAGTGTATGTTGAAACAATTGGTTATTTTGGGACAACTGGACCTAGATGTTTTCAATGCTGATATCATTGGTTTCCCATACTCTCCACAAGATACTAGAGATAGGCCTAGCCCTATTGCCTACAGTACATTAGCTTCCAATGACAACAAGCTGAAACAGTCATCAGGTCAAATGCATGTTTTACTCAAAATATTGCCATTTCTGTTGGATTTCTGGGGAGAGAGAGGAGGGGGGCCCTGCCTCTAAAATGAGTCTCTCTGGGGAGAGAGAGGAGGGGGGCCCTGCCTCTAAAATGAGTCTCTCTGGGGAGAGAGAGGAGGGGGGCCCTGCCTCTAAAATGAGTCTCTCTGTGGAGAGAGAGGAGGGGGGCCCTGCCTCTAAAATGAGTCTCTCTGTGGAGAGAGAGGAGGGGGGCCCTGCCTCTAAATCTAGCAGACGCTCTCAAACATGCACCTCTCTCTCTATCTACCCCTCCCTCTCTTTATCTACCCCTCCCTCTCTCTATCTACCCCTCCCTCTCTCTTTATCTACCCCTCCCTCTCTCTATCCACCCCTCCCTCTCTCTATCTACCCCTCCCCCTCTTTATCTACCCCTCCCTCTCTTTATCTAACCCTCCCTCTCTCTTTATCTACCCCTCCCTCTCTCTATCTACCCCTCCCTCTCTCTATCTACCCCTCCCTCTCTCTATCTACCCCTCCCTCTCTCTCTATCTACCCCTCCCTCTCTTTATCTACCCCTCCCTCTCTCTCTATCTACCCCTCTCTCTCTCTATCTACCCCTCCCTCTCTCTCTATCTGGACACACACACACTGGACAGACACTCTGGACACACACACACAGGACACACACACACTGGACACACACACAGGACACACACACACAGGACACACACACACTGGACACATCAGTTCACGGTCACTACCTCTCCTTTGTTTTCGGTTTTGGATTGTTATCATTGAAAATAAAGTGTCTGTTAACTCCAGCTCTGCACCTCGTTCCGTAAACATGCACCGTGACAACATTCCTGTTGTACAATAATGTATCTATACTGACTGACTGGATTAAAGTGAAGTAAAAAACATTATCAAGTGTTATTTTTAATCATACCTTTCAAATCAAATCAAAATGTTATTTGTCACATGACGCCGAATACAACAGGTGTAGACCTTACAGTGAAATGCTGACCTACAAGCCCTTAACCAACAATACAACAGGTGTAGACCTTACAGTGAAATGCTGACATACAAGCCCTTAACCAACAATACAACAGGTGTAGACCTTACAGTGAAATGCTGACCTACAAGCCCTTAACCAACAATACAACAGGTGTAGACCTTACAGTGAAATGCTGACCTACAAGCCCTTAACCAACAATACAACAGGTGTAGACCTTACACTGAAATGCTGACCTACAAGCCCTTAACCAACAATACAACAGGTGTAGACCTTACAGTGAAATGCTGACCTACAAGCCCTTAACCAACAATACAACAGGTGTAGACCTTACAGTGAAATGCTGACCTACAAGCCCTTAACCAACAATACAACAGGTGTAGACCTTACAGTGAAATGCTGACCTACAAGCCCTTAACCAACAATACAACAGGTGTAGACCTTACAGTGAAATGCTGACCTACAAGCCCTTAACCAACAATACAACAGGTGTAGACCTTACAGTGAAATGCTGACCTACAAGCCCTTAACCAACAATGCTTTATGAAGTTTAAGACAATAACATAGAACATTAAAGTAACTAATAATTAAACAGCAGCTCTTACTCATGATCCCAGCTGGTGAATGTTTGAGAGCGTCTGCTATTTTGTCATCTACCTCTTGGTAGGAAGCCTTGGGGTGGCTTTCAGGGACGCTCCTATGTTGTGAAGAAACATGGAAATGGTACATTCCATGTCATATCACTGCTTTTACACCTATGCTGGCTGAGACAGAGGTTGGGTATTGTCCCTCTCTTCCCTCAGAGACAGACAGAGGTTGGGTAACTGCCTTGTAACTGATTTAATTACTGATTTAATTAATTAGACATTTTAATAAATACACATTTGACTGACCATCACTTGACCAATAATACTATCTACTAAATACTAACCAATAACCATCTAAACTGGTGCATTTACTTCCTTGTGACATCATCATAGATTGATAGCTCATTAAAGGCCCTCTTCCCCTTCCTGTCCTTCAAGGAGTTTCCTGTCCACAGCTCCTCTGTTACAATTTTTATCATCATTGGTCTGATTCCTGAGAAATCATTTTTGTAGGGTATCAAGTAATGATGGGCTAAAACTTGTATAAACAGGCAGAGGGCTGATAATTTCTTCTTAAGATAAGTTAAGTGTTAACTAGGAAATCAATCCAAACACATGTATAACAACTACATTTCCATACTGGTCCCCTGCAGGAATCAAACCCACAATCCTGGTGCTGCAAGCCCTATGCTCTACCAACTGAGCTACACAGGACCTTCCTCAAATGAAAGGTTAATATAGTTCCAGACACTTGTAGAATGTCTGCCAAGGCACAGTGTAAGAGATATAAGGAGAGAGGGAGTGGGAGAGGGAACTGGCTGAACCTGATATGGAAATGAGTTGAGCAAACGAAAGTAACTTTGTACAACAGAATGATTATTCCAGACTCTGCTTCTGTTGAGAGAGAGATAAAAGGTAAGACCACCATTGTTATGTATATTAATATAGTTGATGATATTGTTATGTGTATTAATATAGTTGATATTGTTATGTGTATTAATATAGTTGATGATATTGTTATGTGTATTAATATAGTTGATGATATTGTTATGTGTATTAATATAGTTGATCATATTGTTATGTGTATTAATATAGTTGATGATATTGTTATGTGTATTAATAAAGTTGATGATATTGTTATGTGTATTAATATAGTTGATGATATTGTTACGTGTATTAATATAGTTGATGATATTGTTATGTGTATTAATATAGTTGATGATATTGTTATGTGTATTAATATAGTTGATTAATATTTTTGTGGACAGAGTGTCATAATAGGCTGTCCCCATAGAAGAACCCTTTGTAGAACCCTTTTTGGTACTAGGTAGAACCCTTTCCACAGAGGGTCCTACATGGAAGCCAGAAGGGAACCCAAAAGCGTTCTCCTATAGGGACAGCTGGAGGAGCCTTTTGGAACCCTTTATTCTAAGAGTGAACTGTATCATAGAACTATAGACTTGTCTTCTCAAAACAGGCTTAAAACACAACTAGCAACAAACAAACATGTTCTCTTTCTAATCTACTGTTAACGCTTTTCACTCAGGAAGGTTTTTAGTGTGAAACAGAGAATAATGAATACTGTGGAAAGACATACAACAACGTACACTTCCTCAAAACAGGTTGTGTGTATTCATTAGTGTCCACCGTAGCAAAACGTTTGGCAACGGAAACTGTTTAGGTCACCTTGTACAGCCTTTGCAGCAAACCGTTTATGCATTGTTGCCAAACTGTTGGCTGCGGTGTAAACTAATGAATAAGACCCAGGTAGTAGCCTACGACTCGGTTGTTGATGCCTTCCTGATGCTGAAACCTGAACGTAGCCTGATGCAAGCTAGATATACTGGTTTTCTAAAGATAGCTAGCTTCAGTTAGCTTCACATTCCAGCTCAGAGCCTCATCCATAGGAATGTACAGAGAGCAAGTCATCAGGAAGGTGCTCTGAGCAGAACTGAAAATATATAATGACTGGACAGTTTAATCATACAAAATGGCTCTAACTGGACGTGGGCAAGTCAAATTCAATCAGTGGAGGCTGCTGAGTGGAGGACGGCTCATAATAATGATACCATTCCACCTCTTCCTCTCCAGCCATTACCACAAGCCTGTCCTCCCCAATTAAGGTGTCTGCAGCCTCCTGTGAATTCAGTATATCAATAACTAGCAATCACTCCCCTATTACTGACTACAAATGATCTATAACTGGGTTAATAACTCACTAACTAGCCATCACTCCCCTATTACTGACTAATGATCTATAACTGGGTTAATAACTCACTAACTAGCAATCACTCCCCTATTACTGACTAGTGATCTATAACTGGGTTAATAACTCACTAACTAGCAATCACTCCCCTATTACTGACTAATGATCTATAACTGGGTTAATAACTCACTAACTAGCCATCACTCCCCTATTACTGACTAATGATCTATAACTGGGTTAATAACTCACTAACTAGCAATCACTCCCCTATTACTGACTAGTGATCTATAACTGGGTTAATAACTCACTAACTAGCAATCACTCCCCTATTACTGACTAATGATCTATAACTGGGTTAATAACTCACTAACTAGCAATCACTCCCCTATTACTGACTAATGATCTATAACTGGGTTAATAACTCACTAACTAGCAATCACTCCCCTATTACTGACTACTAATGATCTATAACTGGGTTAATAACTCACTAATTAGCAATCACTCCCCTATTACTGACTAATGATCTATAACTGGGTTAATAACTCACTAACTAGCAATCACTCCCCTATTACTGACTAATGATCTATAACTGGGTTAATAACTCACTAACTAGCAATCACTCCCCTATTACTGACTTCAAATGATGTATAACTGGGTTAATAACTCACTAACTAGTAATCACTCCTCTATTACTGACTAATGATCTATAACTGGGTTAATAACTCACTAACTAGCAATCACTCCCCTATTACTGACTTCAAATGATGTATAACTGGGTTAATAACTCACTAACTAGATATCACTTCCCTATTACTGACTAATGATCTATAACTGGGTTAATAACTCACTAACTATCAATCACTCCCCTATTACTGACTAATGATCTATAACTGGGATAATAACTCACTAACTAGCAATCACTCCCCTGTTACTGACTAATGATCTATAACTGGGTTAATAACTCACTAACTAGCCATCACTCCCCTATTACTGACTAATGATCTATAACTGGGTTAATAACTCACTAACTAGCAATCACTCCCCTATTACTGACTAGTGATCTATAACTGGGTTAATAACTCACTAACTAGCAATCACTCCCCTATTACTGACTAATGATCTATAACTGGGTTAATAACTCACTAACTAGCCATCACTCCCCTATTACTGACTAATGATCTATAACTGGGTTAATAACTCACTAACTAGCAATCACTCCCCTATTACTGACTAGTGATCTATAACTGGGTTAATAACTCACTAACTAGCAATCACTCCCCTATTACTGACTAATGATCTATAACTGGGTTAATAACTCACTAACTAGCAATCACTCCCCTATTACTGACTAATGATCTATAACTGGGTTAATAACTCACTAACTAGCAATCACTCCCCTATTACTGACTACTAATGATCTATAACTGGGTTAATAACTCACTAATTAGCAATCACTCCCCTATTACTGACTAATGATCTATAACTGGGTTAATAACTCACTAACTAGCAATCACTCCCCTATTACTGACTAATGATCTATAACTGGGTTAATAACTCACTAACTAGCAATCACTCCCCTATTACTGACTTCAAATGATGTATAACTGGGTTAATAACTCACTAACTAGTAATCACTCCTCTATTACTGACTAATGATCTAAAACTGGGTTAATAACTCACTAACTAGCAATCACTCCCCTATTACTGACTTCAAATGATGTATAACTGGGTTAATAACTCACTAACTAGATATCACTTCCCTATTACTGACTAATGATCTATAACTGGGTTAATAACTCACTAACTATCAATCACTCCCCTATTACTGACTAATGATCTATAACTGGGATAATAACTCACTAACTAGCAATCACTCCCCTGTTACTGACTAATGATCTATAACTGGGTTAATAACTCACTAACTAGCAATCACTCCCCTATTACTGACTAATGATCTATAACTGGGTTAATAACTCACTAACAAGCAATCACTCCCCTATTACTGACTTCAAATGATGTATAACTGGGTTAATAACTCACTAACTAGCAATCACTCCCCTATTACTGACTAATGATCTATAACTGGGTTAATAACTCACTAACTAGCAATCACTCCCCTATTACTGACTAGTGATCTATAACTGGGTTAATAACTCACTAACTAGCAATCACTCCCCTATTACTGACTAATGATCTATAACTGGGTTAATAACTCACTAACTAGCAATCACTCCCCTATTACTGACTAGTGATCTATAACTGGGTTAATAATCACTAACTAGCAATCACTCCCCTATTACTGACTAATGTTCTATAACTGGGTTAATAACTCACTAACTAGCAATCACTCCCCTATTACTGACTAGTGATCTATAACTGGGTTAATAACTCACTAACTAGCAATCACTCCCCTATTACTGACTAACGATCTATAACTGGGTTAATAACTCACTAACTAGCAATCACTCCCCTATTACTGACTAATGATCTATAACTGGGTTAATAACTCACTAACTAGCCATCACTCCCCTATTACTGACTAATGATCTATAACTGGGTTAATAACTCACTAACTAGCAATCACTCCCCTATTACTGACTACTAATGATCTATAACTGGGTTAATAACTCACTAACTAGCAATCACTCCCCTATTACTGACTTCAAATGATGTATAACTGGGTTAATAACTCACTAACTAGATATCACTTCCCTATTACTGACTAATGATCTATAACTGGGTTAATAACTCACTAACTATCAATCACTCCCCTATTACTGACTAATGATCTATAACTGGGTTAATAACTCACTAACTAGCAATCACTCCCCTATTACTGACTAATGATCTATAACTGGGTTAATAACTCACTAACTAGCAATCACTCCCCTATTACTGACTAGTGATCTATAACTGGGTTAATAATCACTAACTAGCAATCACTCCCCTATTACTGACTAATGTTCTATAACTGGGTTAATAACTCACTAACTAGCAATCACTCCCCTATTACTGACTAGTGATCTATAACTGGGTTAATAACTCACTAACTAGCAATCACTCCCCTATTACTGACTAACGATCTATAACTGGGTTAATAACTCACTAACTAGCAATCACTCCCCTATTACTGACTAATGATCTATAACTGGGTTAATAACTCACTAACTAGCCATCACTCCCCTATTACTGACTAATGATCTATAACTGGGTTAATAACTCACTAACTAGCAATCACTCCCCTATTACTGACTACTAATGATCTATAACTGGGTTAATAACTCACTAACTAGCAATCACTCCCCTATTACTGACTTCAAATGATGTATAACTGGGTTAATAACTCACTAACTAGATATCACTTCCCTATTACTGACTAATGATCTATAACTGGGTTAATAACTCACTAACAAGCAATCACTCCCCTATTACTGACTTCAAATGATGTATAACTGGGTTAATAACTCACTAACTAGCAATCACTCCCCTATTACTGACTAATGATCTATAACTGGGTTAATAACTCACTAACTAGCAATCACTCCCCTATTACTGACTAGTGATCTATAACTGGGTTAATAACTCACTAACTAGCAATCACTCCCCTATTACTGACTAATGATCTATAACTGGGTTAATAACTCACTAACTAGCAATCACTCCCCTATTACTGACTAGTGATCTATAACTGGGTTAATAATCACTAACTAGCAATCACTCCCCTATTACTGACTAATGTTCTATAACTGGGTTAATAACTCACTAACTAGCAATCACTCCCCTATTACTGACTAGTGATCTATAACTGGGTTAATAACTCACTAACTAGCAATCACTCCCCTATTACTGACTAACGATCTATAACTGGGTTAATAACTCACTAACTAGCAATCACTCCCCTATTACTGACTAATGATCTATAACTGGGTTAATAACTCACTAACTAGCCATCACTCCCCTATTACTGACTAATGATCTATAACTGGGTTAATAACTCACTAACTAGCAATCACTCCCCTATTACTGACTACTAATGATCTATAACTGGGTTAATAACTCACTAACTAGCAATCACTCCCCTATTACTGACTTCAAATGATGTATAACTGGGTTAATAACTCACTAACTAGATATCACTTCCCTATTACTGACTAATGATCTATAACTGGGTTAATAACTCACTAACTATCAATCACTCCCCTATTACTGACTAATGATCTATAACTGGGATAATAACTCACTAACTAGCAATCACTCCCCTGTTACTGACTAATGATCTATAACTGGGTTAATAACTCACTAACTAGCAATCACTCCCCTATTACTGACTAATGATCTATAACTGGGTTAATAACTCACTAACTAGCAATCACTCCCCTATTACTGACTAATGTTCTATAACTGGGTTAATAACTCACTAACTAGCAATCACTCCCCTATTACTGACTAGTGATCTATAACTGGGTTAATAACTCACTAACTAGCAATCACTCCCCTATTACTGACTAACGATCTATAACTGGGTTAATAACTCACTAACTAGCAATCACTCCCCTATTACTGACTAATGCTATATAACTGGCTTAACAACTCACTAACTAGCAATCACTCCCCTATTACTGACTACTAATGATCTATAACTGGGTTAATAACTCACTAACTAGCAATCACTCCCCTATTACTGACTACTAATGATCTATAACTGGGTTAATAACTCACTAACTAGCAATCACTCACCTATTACTGACTAATATCTATATCTGTGTTAATAACTCACTAACTAGCAATCACTCCCCTATTACTGACTAATGATCTATAACTGGGTTAACAACTCACTAACTAGCAATCACTCCCCTATTACTGACTAATGGTCTATAACTGGGATAATAACTCACTAACTAGCAATCACTCCCCTATTACTGACTAATGATCTATAACTGGGTTAATAACTCACTAACTAACAATCACTCCCCTATTACTGACTAATTATCTAAAACTGGGTTAATAACTCACTAACTAGCAATCACTCCCCTATTACTGACTAATGATCTATAACTGGGTTAATAACTGACTAACTAGCAATCACTCCCCTATTACTGACTAATGATCTATAACTGGGTTAATAACTCACTAACTAGCAATCACTCCCCTATTACTGACTAATGATCTATAACTGGGTTAATAACTCACTAACTAGCAATCACTCCCCTATTACTGACTAGTGATCTATAACTGGGTTAATAACTCACTAACTAGCAATCACTCCCCTATTACTGACTAATGATCTATAACTGGGTTAATAACTCACTAACTAGCAATCACTCCCCTATTACTGACTAGTGATCTATAACTGGGTTAATAACTCACTAACTAGCAATCACTCTCCTATTACTGACTAATGTTCTATAACTGGGTTAATAACTCACTAACTAGCAATCACTCCCCTATTACTGACTAGTGATCTATAACTGGGTTAATAACTCACTAACTAGCAATCACTCCCCTATTACTGACTAACGATCTATAACTGGGTTAATAACTCACTAACTAGCAATCACTCCCCTATTACTGACTAATGCTATATAACTGGCTTAACAACTCACTAACTAGCAATCACTCCCCTATTACTGACTACTAATGATCTATAACTGGGTTAATAACTCACTAACTAGCAATCACTCACCTATTACTGACTAATATCTATATCTGTGTTAATAACTCACTAACTAGCAATCACTCCCCTATTACTGACTAATGATCTATAACTGGGTTAATAACTCACTAACTAGCAATCACTCCCCTATTACTGACTAATGTTCTATAACTGGGTTAATAACTCACTAACTAGCAATCACTCCCCTATTACTGACTAGTGATCTATAACTGGGTTAATAACTCACTAACTAGCAATCACTCCCCTATTACTGACTAACGATCTATAACTGGGTTAATAACTCACTAACTAGCAATCACTCCCCTATTACTGACTAATGCTATATAACTGGCTTAACAACTCACTAACTAGCAATCACTCCCCTATTACTGACTACTAATGATCTATAACTGGGTTAATAACTCACTAACTAGCAATCACTCACCTATTACTGACTAATATCTATATCTGTGTTAATAACTCACTAACTAGCAATCACTCCCCTATTACTGACTAATGATCTATAACTGGGTTAACAACTCACTAACTAGCAATCACTCCCCTATTACTGACTAATGGTCTATAACTGGGATAATAACTCACTAACTAGCAATCACTCCCCTATTACTGACTAATGATCTATAACTGGGTTAATAACTCACTAACTAACAATCACTCCCCTATTACTGACTAATGATCTAAAACTGGGTTAATAACTCACTAACTAGCAATCACTCCCCTATTACTGACTACTGATCTATAACTGGGTTAATAACTGACTAACTAGCAATCACTCCCCTATTACTGACTAATGATCTATAACTGGGTTAATAACTCACTAACTAGCAATCACTCCCCTATTACTGACTAATGATCTATAACTGGGTTAATAACTCACTAACTAGCAATCACTCCCCTATTACTGACTAGTGATCTATAACTGGGTTAATAACTCACTAACTAGCAATCACTCCCCTATTACTGACTAATGATCTATAACTGGGTTAATAACTCACTAACTAGCAATCACTCCCCTATTACTGACTAGTGATCTATAACTGGGTTAATAACTCACTAACTAGCAATCACTCTCCTATTACTGACTAATGTTCTATAACTGGGTTAATAACTCACTAACTAGCAATCACTCCCCTATTACTGACTAGTGATCTATAACTGGGTTAATAACTCACTAACTAGCAATCACTCCCCTATTACTGACTAACGATCTATAACTGGGTTAATAACTCACTAACTAGCAATCACTCCCCTATTACTGACTAATGCTATATAACTGGCTTAACAACTCACTAACTAGCAATCACTCCCCTATTACTGACTACTAATGATCTATAACTGGGTTAATAACTCACTAACTAGCAATCACTCACCTATTACTGACTAATATCTATATCTGTGTTAATAACTCACTAACTAGCAATCACTCCCCTATTACTGACTAATGATCTATAACTGGGTTAACAACTCACTAACTAGCAATCACTCCCCTATTACTGACTAATGGTCTATAACTGGGATAATAACTCACTAACTAGCAATCACTCCCCTATTACTGACTAATGATCTATAACTGGGTTAATAACTCACTAACTAACAATCACTCCCCTATTACTGACTAATGATCTATAACTGGGTTAATAAATCACTAACTAGCAATCACTCCCCTATTACTGACTAATGATCTATAACTGGGTTAATAACTGACTAACTAGCAATCACTCCCCTATTACTGACTAATGATCTATAACTGGGTTAATAACTCACTAACTAGCAATCACTTCCCTATTACTGACTAATGATCTATAACTGGGTTAATAACTCACTAACTAGCAATCACTCCCCTATTACTGACTAATGATCTATAACTGGGTTAATAACTCACTAACTAGCAATCACTCCCCTATTACTGACTAATGATCTATAACTGGGTTAATAACTCACTAACTAGCAATCACTCCCCTATTACTGACTAATGATCTATAACTGGGTTAATAACTCACTAACTAGCAATCACTCCCCTATTACTGACAAATGATCTATAACTGGGTTAATAAATCACTAACTAACAATCACTCCCCTATTACTGACTAATGATCTATAACTGGGTTAATAACTCACTAACTAGCAATCACTCCCCTATTACTGACTAATGATCTATAACTGGGTTAATAACTCACTAACTAGCAATCACTCCCCTATTACTGACAAATGATCTATAACTGGGTTAATAACTCACTAACTAGCAATCACTCCCCTATTACTGACTAACGATCTATAGCTGGGTTAATAACTCACTAACTAGCAATCACTCCCCTATTACTGACTAATGATCTATAACTGGGTTAATAACTCACTAACTAGCAATCACTCCCCTATTACTGACTAATGATCTAAAACTGGGTTAATAACTCACTAACTAGCAATCACTCCCCTATTACTGACTAATGATATATAACTGGGTTAATAACTCACTAACTAACAATCACTCCCCTATTACTGACTAATGATCTATAACTGGGTTAATAACTCACTAACTAGCAATCACTCCCCTATTACAGACTAATGATCTATAACTGTGTTAATAACTCACTAACTAGCAATCACTCCCCTATTACTGACTAATGATCTATAACTGGGTTAATAACTCACTAACTAGCAATCACTCCCATATTACTGACTAATGATCTATAACTGGGTTAATAACTCACTAACTATCAATCACTCCCCTATTACTGACTAATGATCTATAACTGGGTTAATAACTCACTAACTATCAATCACTCCCCTATTACTGACTAATGATCTATAACTGGGTTAATAACTCACTAACTAGCAATCACTCCCCTATTACTGACTAATGATCTATAACTGGGTTAACAACTCACTAACTAGCAATCACTCCCCTATTACTGACTACAACTGATCTATAACTGGGTTAATAACTCACTAACTAGCAATCACTCCTGTAATCTGCTCTAATAGTTAGTTAACACCATCTGCTCTAATAGTTAACACCATCTGCTCTAATAGTTAGTTAACAGCATCTGCTCTAATAGTTAACACCATCTGCTCTAATAGTTAGTTAACACCATCTGCTCTAATAGTTAGTTAACACCATCTGCTCTAATAGTTAGTTAACACCATCTGTTCTAATAGTTAGTTAACACCATCTGCTCTAATAGTTAGTTAACACCATCTGTTCTAATAGTTAGTTAACACCTTCTTCTAGAATAGTTTGTTAACACCATCTGCTCTAATAGTTAACACCATCTGCTCTAATAGTTAGTTAACACCATCTGCTCTAATAGTTAGTTAACACCATCTGCTCTAATAGTTAGTTAACACCATCTGTTCTAATAGTTAGTTAACACCTTCTTCTAGAATAGTTTGTAAACACCATCTGCTCTAATAGTTAACACCATCTGCTCTAATAGTTTGTTAACACCATCTGCTCTAATAGTTTGTTAACACCATCTGCTCTAATAGTTAGTTAACACCATCTGCTATAATAGTTTGTTAACACCATCTGCTCTAATATTTAGTTAACAAAATATGTTCTAATAGTTAGTTAACACCATCTGCTCTAATAGTTTAACACCATCTGCTCTAATAGTTTGTTAACACCATCTGCTCTAATAGTTTAACACCATCTGCTCTAATAGTTAGTTAACACCATCTGCTCTAATAGTTAGTTAACACCATCTGCTCTAATAGTTTGTTAACACCATCTGCTCTAATAGTTAGTTAACACCATCTGTTCTAATAGTTAGTTAACACCATCTGCTCTAATAGTTTAACACCATCTGCTCTAATAGTTTTTTAATACCATCTGCTCTAATAGTTAGTTAACACCATTTGCTCTAATAGTTTAACACCATCTGCTCTAATAGTTTTTTAATACCATCTGCTCTAATAGTTAGTTAACACCATTTGCTCTAATAGTTTAACACCATCTGCTCTAATAGTTAGTTAACACCATCTGCTCTAATAGTTAGTTAACACCATCTGCTCTAATAGTTTGTTACACCATCTGCTCTAATAGTTAGTTAACACCATCTGCTCTAATAGTTAGTTAACACCATCTGCTCTAATAGTTTGTTAACACCATCTGCTCTAATAGTTTAACACCATCTGCTCTAATAGTTAGTTAACACCATCTGCTCTAATAGTTAGTTAACACCATCTGCTCTAATAGTTAGTTAACACCATCTGCTCTAATAGTTAGTTAACACCATCTGCTCTAATAGTTTAACACCATTTGATCTAATGTCACAACTACATGTTCATGTGATTACATTAAATCACCTGACTGTTTCCATGTCTGTTAGTAAATGTTTTTTTTCTAAGAGATAAAGAATATATGAGAACAATTGACATTCAATAACTAGTTGTCACTGTGTTTAACACAACTAACATTCTGGATCTCTGTTTAGGGGTCAGTGCTCTAAAATGAGTCTCTTTGGGGAACATGACACCAACGATAAGAGGTGAGATTACAATTTTGTTGTAATCTTTTGTTTATTTCAAAAATGCTATTTTGCACTTCAATATTACAGTTCTCAGCATTTTTATCACTTATATCATACACACATTTAGCTATTTAAGTATTTCTCTGCCATCGACCTGTATAGTATAGTTAATCATGCAAATAGTCCTTATTTATCTATATCAACTTCCAATATATATATATATTTTTTCACCTACCACTCTGTAACGATGTATAATGTACATATGCAGCCATTCACCCATACTTGCAGTGTCTTTTTATAGCTTTTTGCACTCCAGTGTCTCTGAAATGAAACCATCAAGTGATAGATTTTAAACAAAGACATGTCTGTCATTGAACAATCCCATGCCATGATTAAATAGTGAAAAAACACACCTATCGCTTTCATAATTTCTTTAAACAATAAAAGCTAATTTACCAACATTTCTGAAAATGGAAACATAACATTTTGGAATGAAAGTCTTTTTATGTTTCCCCATCTGAGCTCAGAGTAGATGAGAGACGTAATGATTATCTCTGTTGTGTTGAAGTCCAATCAAGCAGGAGAGACCAGCCTCCCCTGTACCCAGCTGTGTGTCCATGAAGAGGACCCGTTCTATGGAACATTCTATAAACTTCAGAGAGGGAGACTTTTCTAATGAACAAAGGTAAGAAGAACTCATGGGTCATGGTCAGTAATCTGTTAAATGCTTTTTCAGTCCTTCCTATGGCGTTAGCAGTGTGGAAAGGGACAGAACAAAGTAGGAGCAGGTGTTTTCCTGTGAAGGGGAAGTGGTGGTGCATCCTGGGAGAAAACTAAACTAATCGTCTGAAATGTAACTTATGCTTCCATCTATTGGATTTATTTAGTAACTGCAGTAGAACTGAATAAAGTGTAATTCTTTACAAAAGTAGTAATTACTCAGAATTACAAAATATAAAATGTTCTAGTTCATTTTACCACTTAGAACCATAAAATAACCATTTATAGCACAACAAACAATGAAGCTGACATAAACCAGAAACACCATACATTTAGTTAATTATAAATAAATAAAAAATGATTTATTTAGCTGGGTGACATTATCTGCCAAAGATCAAGAAGATTCTTCAGTGGAACAAAACATTCAAAGGCCATTTTCTCAAAAGTGAGTTTACAAGTTTATCATCTTCAAAGCAAAATTACTTCCCCATTGTTCCTCAACTGTAGTGAATGATATTATATTTTCTAGCTCTGAGTCTCTACTTTTATCCAATGTAAAAAGAAAACACAATTTCAATTGTTGGTACTTAAGACCGAATTGAGCAGGTCGGTCATATTTGACAATGTAAAACCTAACAGTACTACTTATTGCTCTGAGAGTGAGGCATATATATATATATTATTACTGTGTAAAACCTAACAGTACTACTTATTGCTCTGAGAATGAGGCATATATATATATTATTACTGAGTAAAACCTAACAGTACTACTTATTGCTCTGAGAGTGAGGCAGATATATATTATTACTGTGTAAAACCTAACAATACTACTTATTGCTCTGAGAGTGAGGCATATATATATATTATTACTGTGTAAATCCTAACAGTACTACTTATTGCTCTGAGAATGAGGCATATATATATATTATTACTGTGTAAAACCTAACAGTACTACTTATTGCTCTGAGAATGAGGCATATATATATATTATTACTGAGTAAAACCTAACAGTACTACTTATTGCTCTGAGAGTGAGGCAGATATATATTATTACGGTGTAAAACCTAACAGTACTACTTATTGCTCTGAGAGTGAGGCAGATATATATTATTACTGTGTAAAACCTAACAGTACTACTTATTACTCTGAGAGTGAGGCAGATATATATTATTACTGTGTAAAACCTAACAGTACTACTTATTGCTCTGAGAGTGAGGCAGATATATATTATTACTGTGTAAAACCTAACAGTACTACTTATTGCTCTGAGAGTGAGGCAGATATATATTATTACTGTGTAAAACCTAATAGTACTACTTATTACTCAGAGTGAGGCAGATATATATTATTACAGTGTAAAACCAAACAGTACTACTTATTGCTCTGAGAATGAGGGATATATATATATTATTACTATTTCATGATTAGATAGTGAAAATAACCTTAAATATAAAATGTTCTTGGTCATTTTAGCACTTAGAACCATAAAACAATGAAGCTGACATAAACCAGAAACACCATACATTTAGTTAATTATAAATAAATAAAAAACGATTTATATCTATATCTATTTAAACCTCTCTGTCATAATTTCTTTAAAGAATAAAAGCTAATTTACCAACATTTCTGAAAATGGATATATAGTGTTTTGGAATGAAACTCTTCTTATGTTTCCCCATCTGAGCTCAGAGTAGATGAGAGACGTAATGTTTGTCTCTGTTGTGTTGAAGTCCAATCAAGCAGGAGAGACCAGCCTCCCCTGTACCCAGCTGTGTGTCTATGAAGAGTGACCGGTCTATGGATCCACCTATAATGTTTAGAGAGGGAGACTTTTCTACTGAACAAAGGTAAGAAGAACTCATGGGTCATGGTCAGTGAGTTAAACAACACTGTCTCTAGTCATTTCTCCTCCCATTTTACCATTTATTTTGGTTGTTTTCATAGTCCATAGGCTAATCCATTTTTCAATTTTCATAGTCCTACAACAATATTTAACAAACACAACATTCCCTCCCTGTGTGTATGTGTGTGTGTGTGTGTGTGTATGTGTGTGTGTGTGCACTCCTTGGATGTTTTGTCCACAGAAACCAACAGGAGAGATCAGAGTCAGAGATTCTCAGTGGTCAGTCTTCCCAGAGTCATCAAACAGACCTGGCCTCCATATTCAGTGTATGTGGTCCTGTTATGTACATTTGTTTTTGTTTACCTCAAGTAAAGTTGATCTGTCAATCATTCATTAATATGTTAGTGAGAAAGCATTTATTCTCTTGCTTAACTTATTTACTTGATTTATTTCAGTTGCTTGAAGAGAATATTATGACATTTGTGAAGAACGAGCTGAAGACGTTCAAGAGGATTCTTAGTCCAGAACTCCCACAAGGCTTTGAGAGTCAGAAGCAGGATAAGGAAGTGGTGGATGCTGAAGATGAGAAGCAGGAGAGCAGTGCCAGAGAGGGGGCTCTGAAGATCACACTGCACGTCCTGAGGAAAATGAACCAGAAGGAGCTTGCTGACACACTGGAGAAAAGTAAGAGCTGTCTGCCTCATGTTGAATGCTGTTTTATAAGAAACATTTAAAAGCTGAAGTACAGCTAAAGTAGCTGTGTAACTCAATGATATTGTAGCAGCCTTAACACAACACCTAGTGACCTCATCAAGTAGCAGCAGGGATGTGTTGTGTTGATTCATTTAGACAGAGAGAAGAGGAGAGACAGAGAGAGACAACATTAATAATACCATCAATAATACCAATAATTATATAAATCAGTCACACCAGTGTGTAATGCATTATGAAAACATTTACACATTTATACAGACAGTTAAGATAATAAATTATTACAATTTAAACTTTAAACACAGTCCTACAATACTGTAGGCATTAAATCAGACGAAATATTAATATCCTCTGTGTTATTTCTTCATTCAGATGAGCTTGCTGTGATTTGCCAACGTGAACTCAAATCTAATCTAAAGAAGAAGTTTCAATGTGTATTTGAGGGGATCGCTAAACAAGGAAACCCAACACTTCTCAATAAGATCTACACAGAGCTCTACATCACAGAGGGTGGAACAGGAGAGGTCAATAATGAACATGAGTTGAGACAGATTGAGACAACAACCAGGAAACAAGCCAGACCAGAGACTGCAATCAAATGTAACGACATCTTCAAACCCTTAAATGGACAAGACAAACTTATCAGAACTGTGCTGACAAAGGGAGTCGCTGGCATTGGAAAAACAGTCTCTGTGCAGAAGTTCATTCTGTACTGGGCAGAAGGAAAAGCAAATCAGGATGTCCAATTTGTATTTTCATTCCCTTTTCGGGAGCTGAATTTGATGAAAGGGGAAAAACACACTTTGATTGAACTTCTCAATCGCTTCTCAATGGAAACCAAAGAATCAAGAATCTCCAACTACGACAAGTACAAAGTTCTGTTGATCTTTGATGGTCTGGATGAGTGCCGACTGCCCCTAGACTTCCAGAAGAACAAGATGTGTTGTAACGTCACAGAGTCAACCTCAGTGGATGTTCTGCTGACAAATCTCATCAAGGGAAATCTGCTTCCCTCTGCTCTCCTCTGGATAACTACCCGACCTGCAGCAGCCAATAAGATCCCTTCAGAGTGTGTTGACCAGGTGACAGAGGTACGAGGGTTCAATGACCCACAGAAGGAGGAGTACTTCAGGAAGAGATTCAGTGATGAGCACCTGGCCAGCAGAATCATCTCTCACATAAAGACATCAAGGAGCCTCCACATCATGTGTCACATTCCAGTCTTCTGTTGGATTTCTGCAACAGTCCTTGAACACATGTTGAGTACAGACAAGAGAGAAGAGATGCCCAAGACTCTGACTGAGATGTACACACACCTTGTGGTGTTTCATACCAAACAGAAGAATGCAAAGTATCTTGGGAAAGAAGAGACAGGTCCACACTGGAATAAAGAGAGCATTCTGTCACTGGGAAAACTTGCTTTTCAACAGCTTGTGAATGGCAATCTGATTTTCTATGAAGAAGACCTGAAAGAGGCTGGCATTGATGTCAATGAAGCCTCAGTGTACTCAGGATTGTGTACACAGCTCTTTAAAGAGGAATGTGGGCTGTACCAGGACAAGGTGTACTGCTTCGTGCATCTGAGCATTCAGGAGTTTCTGGCTGCTGTATATGTGTTCCTCTCATTCATCAACAACAATGAGAATCTAATGGGCGAACCTCAATCAACGTCCAGGAACCTTTCTGTGAAGATCAGACACAAGCAGAAATTTACCTTCTACAAGAGTGCTGTGGATAAAGCCTTACAAAGTGAGACAGGACACCTGGACCTTTTCCTCCGCTTCCTTCTGGGCCTCTCACTGGATTCCAATCAGAAGCACTTACGAGGTCTACTGACAAAGACAAGAAGCAGCTCTCAGAGCCATGAAGAAACAGTCAAGTACATCAAGGAAAAGATCAGGGAGAATCCCTCTCCAGAGAGGTGCATCAATCTGTTCCACTGTCTGAATGAACTGAATGACCATTCTCTAGTGGAGGAGATGCAAAGCTACCTGAGCTCAGGAAGTCTATCAGAAGCCAATCTGTCAACTGCACAGTGGTCAGCTCTAGTCTTTGTATTGCTGACTTCAGAAAAGGAGCTGGATGTGTTTGACCTGAAGAAATACTCCAGATCAGAGGAAGGTCTTCTGAGGCTGCTGCCAGTGGTCAAAGCCTCCAGATCTGCTCTGTGAGTACATCAAATTACATTTAAGTACTAATCATCAGGAAGAAATATTCAGTTTAGAGAAAAATATGTATTATTAAAAACATAATGAATCAATGCCTTGATGTTCACATTAGTATAACAATATGACCATAACATTCTAGGAGACGGAAGATGAATCTATATGGTGTTTGACAGAATAAACCAAATGCATCTGCAATTGTCCTTCTACACTACTGGTGTTAAATTAACAGTGTTTGTGAAATCATGATGATCTCTTTACCAGGCTGCCAGGCTGTGGAGTCACAGAGGAATGCTGTGCTTCTCTGGTCTCAGCTCTGAAATCAAACCCCTCACACCTGAGAGAGCTGGATCTGAGTAACAATGACCTGAAGGATTCAGGAGTGAAGCTGCTCTCTGCTGGACTGGAGAATCCCCACTGTAAACTGGAGACTCTGAGGTCAGTATTCCTGTAGTTGGTCAACAAGTTCACCAGATCCACATGTGTTTACCAGGAAGACATGGTCAACACCATATGGACAGTGAACCATACAGTTTTAATAAGGCGCTATGCTTCAGCATTTTGGATTTGAGATGGAATGTTTAATATTAGGTGACAGTACAGAATGTCAACTTTTATTTGAATATCTGTTTTACCGTTTAGAAATGACAGCACTTTATTTATGTAGTTCTCCCATTTGAACTATTTCAATTTAGACAAAAGTTGAGTATTTGGATCAATATTCCTTCCCTGCAGTGATAACATGAAGCTTGTGATTCTACAAACTTGTTGAATGCATTTGCAGTTTGTTTTGGTTGTGTTTTGGATAATGTTTTTCCCAATAGTAACTGAATGGTGAATAACGTCCTGTCATTTTGGAGTCACTTCACTTGTATTGTCAGTAAGAATAGAAGATGTTTCTGAACACTTCTACATTCATGTGGATGCTACCATGGTTATGAATAATCATGAATGAATCGTGAATGATGATGAATGAGAACGTTACAGAGGCACAAGATCATACCCCCTCTGTTATTGGTAATGGTGAGGTTAGCATGTTTTGTTCTAGCCTCTAACTTTCTCACTCATTATTATTCATGATTCATTCATGATTTTTCTTAATCATGGCATCATCAGGATTCATTTAGTAGTGTTTAGAAACATGTTATCTACTCACTTAGACAGAGGATTAATCCAGTCATCATCCACCATTCAGTTACTATTGGTCAAAACTTAACCCAAAACACAACCAAAACAAAACTTCAAATGCAACCAATGAGTTTGGGACCAAATACTATACTTTTGACTACTTTAATATACTATAAGTGAATTGGTCAAAATACTTATGACTTCTTCAAATAGGGGGACTAGATACATAAAGTGCTTTTATTTTTCTAAATGCTGATACAGATATGTATAAAAATACCCTCAAATAAAAGGTGACATTATATACTGTCACCTCATATGAAACATTTGATCTCAAATCCACAATGCTGGAGTTCAGAGCCACATTTAAAATGTTAGTTTCACTGTCAAACTAGATATGGTGTGGACTGCATACTCAATACAATCTAAATCTGATACTTCACCGTCTGTGTTTTGACTGATACTGCTTTATAAACTGGTCTGGTCAGTCTACTCAAATATTTGTACTATACATTTTTTCTCTGCAATTCAATACGTTGATCATTTGTAATTTTCTAATAATGATACATTCATTTATGAATAGATGTCAGGTTTCAGGACACTGATATATCTGAATATGTTGAAACAAATATACTGCCACTATTTTCACCACCAAAAAATAGCAGTGTGGTTGTAATATGATTTTACTTTGCAGGCTGTCAGGCTGTCTAGTCACAGAGGAAGGCTGTGCTTCTCTGGTCTCAGCTCTGAAGTCAAACCCCTCACACCTGAGAGAGCTGGATCTGAGTAACAATGTCCTGAAGGATTCAGGAGTGAAGCTGCTCTCTGCTGGACTGGAGAATCCCCACTGTAAACTGGAGACTCTGAGGTCAGTATTCCTGTAGTTGGTCAACAAGTGATAACTGTTCACCAGATCTACATGTGTTTACCAGGCACACATAGTCCACATCATATGGACAGTGAAGCATACAGTTTTGAATTTGGTGCTATGCTCCAGCATTTTGGATTTGAGATAAAAAGTTTAATAATAGGCGACAGTACAGAATGTCACCTTTTATTTGAGGTTAATGGTGATAGGTTTGTATGTATTGTTGTGTCCTAAAAAAATATGCCACCAGATACTATAATTAAAGTAAAGATCCTACGTTTTTATATTTTATGTTTTTGAAATTCATAATTAAACATTCAAACGAAGAACTTTGGATTCAAGACTTTTATTTACTGACGTTTTGTGTTGAGTACAAAATAACTTTGAAGTCCAAAGTCAAAAGACTGCTCAACAAAGTCAAAATATCGAGCAAATTCAGAAGATTGCCACACGAAGACTAAAGACGAGCCGCGTGAGAAGACCGCAAAAGAAGAAGCCAGCCGCTCGTGAGGACGGCGAGCTAATCAACTAGGCTGAGCTGAGGAAACCTGCTAGCGGCTGCTAACAAAGACGGCGAGATAATCAACTAGGCTGAGCTGAGGAAACCTGCTAGCGGCTGATAACGAAGACGGTTAGCTAATCAACTAGGCTGAGCTGAGGAAACCTGCTAGCGGCTACTAACAAAGACGGCGAGATAATCAACTAGGCTGAGCTGAGGAAACCTGCTAGCGGCTGCTAACAAAGACGGCGAGATAATCAACTAGGCTGAGCTAAGGAAACCTGCTAGCGGCTACTAACAAAGACGGCGAGATAATCAACTAGGCTGAGCTGAGGAAACCTGCTAGCGGCTGCTAACAAAGACGGCGAGCTAATCAACTAGGCTGAGCTGAGGAAACCTGCTAGCGGCTACTAACAAAGACGGCGAGATAATCAACTAGGCTGAGCTGAGGAAACCTGCTAGCGGCTGCTAACAAAGACGGCGAGATAATCAACTAGGCTGAGCTAAGGAAACCTGCTAGCGGCTACTAACAAAGACGGCGAGATAATCAACTAGGCTGAGCTGAGGAAACCTGCTAGCGGCTGCTAACAAAGACGGCGAGCTAATCAACTAGGCTGAGCTGAGGAAACCTGCTAGCGGCTGATAACAAAGACGGCGAGCTAATCAACTAGGCTGAGCTGAGGAAACCTGCTAGCGGCTGATAACAAATACGGCGAGATAATCAACTAGGCTGAGCTGAGGAAACCTGCTAGCGGCTGATAACAAAGACAATAGACCAAGACGGCCGACATCTACGTCGCAGCTCAAGAATACAGAAAGAAAGCCAGAGGTAGCCTACCTAGAGTGTGAGTTGTCGGCTGAATGAAACTTTCCCTGGAACAGGTCTGATATTTTCTTCTTGACTCTATTAGACTCCTGATGATGCTAACACTAACCGTCATCTAAAAGTGAAAGTAAGTGTCCACTGGATATTTAGTTCTGAAAGTCATAGAGCTTTACTTAAAGAAATCCTACACTACAGTGACTCTTTTTCACCAGTGTTTGTGAATACAATAAGAAGAGTAGAAGCTGTGGACAATATCAGGAATTGTGACAGTTTTGTGTGAAGATTTTAAAGTGACGTGACATGGCAGATGAAAGCGCAGCTGCGCGTGTTGACCAAAAGAGGGCGCCAAAGCCCACAGAAAAGGCTGTAGAGGAGAAAATACAAAGGCTGAAAGGAGAACGCAAGGGAAAGTTGGCACAAGTAACCAAACAGAAGAATAAATGAGCCAAATTGAAGGAAAATGAACACAATGTTAATTTCATTAAAGATGAAGCATTGCTAATGTTTGAAAGATACTTAAGACAGTATGAACAGATTAATGAAGAGTTGTGTGAGTTAATAGATGAAGATGATAAGAAAGCGGATCAAGATGCTTATGGGAACAGATATTCAGAATTTAAGCGGTTTATAGAAGACTCAAACAAATGGATTGCAGATGTCTTAAAAGATGAGGAAGATGATATTAGGCCACATGATAGTGTATCCAAAGCTAACTCCGTGGTAAGCCACACTTCCAGTACTAATTCTGCAATGGTGAGAATTAAAGCTGAACGTGAAGCGCTGTTGGCAAGAGCTGCAGCAATGAAAAAGAGAGAAGCGATAGAACAGGAAGAAATTCGCTTGAGAATTAGAAAAGAGCAATTGGATCTTGAAACGGAGCTTCCTGCTTCAGATGCCAAATTAAAGCTGTGTGAAGAATTTGAAGATGCTCATGAATTTAACTATGATTTATTAGAGCCACCTTCAGGACCCAGATTTGAACCCCTGATACGTAGACAAGAAAAACACTATGTTGACGATTATGTGTGTCGTGGAGCTGGTAAGCCATCCCTTACATTAAATCCAAAGCCAGCCATTCAAGATGGTGCTTCAGATAGAAGAAAGTCATCGTCAAGGTTTGATGCTGTCAGCAGCACGCCGCATCTTAATCATCATGATAACACTGATTCTTCTACAGATAGCCTGCACGAAGTGCTGCAGCGTCAAAACCAAGTCACCCAGTTGCTCATTAAACAACAGAGTTTGTCTCAACTGCCTCAAAGAGACATATCCACGTTTACAGGAGATCCTCTGACTTACAGATCTTTCATAACGGCATTCGAGCATGCTATCGACAGTAAAACAGACAGTCATCAAGACCGGCTGTACTACCTCGAACAGTTCACGAGTGGAGAGCCACTTGGTCTCATTCGGAGTTGTGAGCACATGAGACCTGACAGAGCTTACAAAGAAGCCAGAGACCTGCTTGATCGTCACTATGGAGATGAAATGACCATCGCTACAGCTTATATCAAGAAGGCGATGGAATGGCCTCAGATAAGGCCAGAAGACAGAAAAGGATTGAATGCTTTTGCTTTGTTCTTGGTTGGATGTTTTAACACAGTGAATGATGTGGACTACATGGACGAAATGAACAATCCTACCACCATTTTATCCAAACTTCATTTCAAACTGAAAGAAAGATGGAGAAGTTATGCTTATGACATTCAAGAAAGAAAAAGAAAAGGAGCCAGGTTTCCTGATTTAGTGGAATTTGTGTACCGCCAAGCAAAGTTTGCCAATGACCCGCTGTTTGGAGATATCCTGGACTCTACTTCAAGTAATCAGAACAACTCAAAGAAGCAACCAAGCATCAGAAAAAGTGAGTCTAAAAGAAGCAAGTTTGCTGTGAATGTGTCTGCTACCAAAAACTATGTCAGTAAAAGCCAACCTGAGAAGAAACCTTTTGCAGTCAAGTCAGCAAGTGTTTTTCAAAGTCCCTGTCTTTACTGCCAGAAGAACCATGCACTGAATGTGTGCAACAAGATTCGAGAACAGCCTCTGAAAGAAAGAATTCAGTTCTTGAAAACAAACAGCCTTTGTTTTGGGTGTCTGACGGCAGGTCATATGTCATGTTCATGTTCTATGTTCATATGTCCAAGGACTGTAAAAAAAGGGCCTCTTGTACAGATTGTTCACTCAAGCACCCAGCTATCTTGCACGTTGTTAAGGAAAATGCTTCAACAAAGGACAACAGTGCAGATGACGGCTCACAAAGTCACAAGTGCTCTCGTGTCTGCAGGGTGCAGAAGAGTTGACCATACTGGGGCCGGGAACAGTGAGTGTATTCTTCCCATCGTACCTGTGCAGATAAAACACAAGAAAGACAAAGATAATCAAGACCTATGCTTTCCTGGATCAAGGAAGTACAGTGATTTTCTGCACTGAAGACTTGGCGAAGAAGTTGAATATACGAGGCAGAAAGACAGAGTTCCTGCTTCGCACTATAGCACAAGAACAGAAAGTGAATAGCTATGAACTTACCGATTTGGAAGTGTGTGGCTTAGAGGAGCAAGATTACATCCAGCTTCCCAATGTGTATACTCAGCCAGATATACCTGCAAAAAAGGCCAACATCCCACAAAAGAAAGATTTGGAGAAGTGGTCTTACCTGAGTAGAGTCCATCTCCCAAAACTTGAAGCAGAAGTTGGTCTTCTTATCGGTGTCAACGTGTATAAAGCCATAGAGCCATGGGAGATCATTAATAGTCAGAATGACAGACCATACGCTGTGAAGACAGCTCTTGGTTGGGTCGTCAATGGGCCAATCAGCAGATGCCAAGAGAAGGAATCAGATGATGGCAAAAGACAAAGTTTCCTTGTCAACCGTATTTCTGTGATAAGTGTTGAAGACATGCTGATGAAGCACTACAATGCAGATTTTCCAGAAAGAAGATGTGACAACAGACGAGAACAGTCTCAACATGACAAGCAGTTCATGCACATGGTGACAACATCAGCAAAGCTCGTGGATGGTCACTTCCGCATCAAGTTGCCCTTGAAGGATGACAAGGTGAAGATGCCATGCAACTGTAGTATTGCTAAACAGAGGCTTAACTCTTTGAAGAGGAAGTTCAGTAGGAATACAGACTTCTTTCAAGAGTACAAGGCTTTTATGGACAACATACTGGAAAAAGGCTACGCAGTAAGGATTCCAGAAAAACAGTTGATTCGCAGTGATGGAAAGTATGGTTCATCCCACACCATGGGGTGTACCATCCAAAAAAGAGGAAACTCAGAGTCGTCTTTGACTGTGCAGCAACTTAGCAAGGTGTGTCGCTAAATGACCAGTTGTTGCAAGGGCCTGACCTATCTAACACCCTCATCGGAGTGTTGCTGAGATTCAGACAGGAGCCTGTCGCCATGATGGCAGATATCGAGTCCATGTTTTATCAGGTGTGGATTCCGGACACGGACACAAATATGCTACGCATTCTCTGGTGGCCAGGCAGCAATCTGAATGTGGAAGCAGAAGAGTACAAAATGTGTGTGCATCTGTTCGGTGCTACATCGTCCCCTAGTTGTGCGTCATATGCATTGAGAAGAACAGCGGAAGATGCAGCATCAAAGAGCACCCCAGAAGTCATACAGACAGTCCTCAAGAACCTCTATGTGGACGACTGTTTGAAGTCAGTAGCCACAGAAGACAAAGCCGTTGTTCTTGTGAAGGAGCTGATGACGTTGTGCGCCAGTGGTGGTTTCCATTTGACCAAGTGGGTCAGCAACAGCAGAGCAGTTCGGTGTATGACCCAATGGGTTTTTTGGCACCATTCCTACTACCTGTCAAGCTCATTTTAAGAGATCTCTGCTAAGAGAAGAAAGGTTGGGACGAAGAGATCCACGAAAAGTCATGCCGGACATGGATGAAGTGGCTGACAGACTTAGACAAGATTTATGAACTCAGTCTGAACAGATGTTTCAAACCCCCTACATTTGGGCCCACAAATGCTGCTCAAATCCACAATTTCTCAGACGCTAGTCAAGATGGATATGGCGTTGTGTCGTATCTCTTGCTGACAAATGACCGGGGTGAGAAACATGTATCATTCTTGATGGGAAAGTCCAGAGTCACTCCACTCAAACAGATCACGATCCCGAGAATGGAGCTGACAGCAGCGACAGTTGCAGTCAAGATCGATCGGATGTTGAAAGAAGAACTTGAAGTTCCTCTGATGGAGTCGGTCTTCTGGACGGATAGTACAACAGTACTAAAGTCCATCGAAAACGATGCCCTTCGTTTCAAGACGTTTGTGGCAAACCGTGTCTCTTTCATTAGAGAAGCGACTACATCTTCTCAGTGGAAGTATGTCAGCACCTCACAAAACCCAGCAGATCAGGCTTCAAGAGGTTTTAAGATCCAGAGCTTCATGGAATGTAAGAGCTGGTTTCAGGGGCCTAGTTTCCTGCGAAAAGAAGTTGAATGGCCGGAACAACCTGAACAGTGTACTTACCAGAGTAAAGATGATGTTGAGGTGAAGACATCCGCTGCAGTATCATGCACAAAACCAAACGAGTGCACAGATCCATTGAACCAGCTCGTTGAGTATTACTCCAGTTGGCATAAGCTAAAAAAGGCGGCAGCCTGGATTTTGCACTTGAGAAGGACGTTGCGGGCCCCTGAGCGAGAAGAAAAAAAGAGTTTAAGCAGATTCGTTCCTGCCAAGAAACTCCTGGATGTTAGGCAGAATCATGAAGGTGCTGAAGTTCGGACGAAGACCAGCATCATTCAAAGACCCATAACTAAACTTTGTTATTGCAGGGAGAAGACTGAAGATAGAAGAGAAAGACTTGAATAAACTAGAAATTCTTACCAGAGTGGATTGAATATTGAAAAGAATAGAAATGACCAGTTTGAATAGTCTGTGAAAAGTATTTAGTTGTTAATACTTACCAGTTAATGTTTACCTTTAAATACTTCCATGTGAAAAGAAGAAGATTCTTGCTAAAAGGAATTGAGAAAGTGTTAAATGAAGGAGTGTAAATGGCTTCAGTTTAAGTTGAAGTTGATAATTGATATGTTAAGGCCTAGTCAATTAGGGACCGGGATATGTTGAAGCCATTTCTATGGAAGTAATAATATGTTGAGTTTATTTTGTAAGACCTGAGAAAACCTGTGTTGCAAATGGAATGTACAAATTGGAATGTAAACAGTTGACCAGTGATTTAGTATAATGTAATTTGATTGGCTGTTAGATTTAGTATGAAAGAAATAGAACCCTGCGAAACAGCCAGAAGCCATTGGACTTTGGAGCAACACGGTCTTTTGACCTACACGGAACTGCACAGTTAATTTGTAAGAAAAGTAAAGAAAAGTAAAGATTATATTTTATGTTTTTGAAATTCATAATTAAACAGTCAAACGAAGAACTTTGGATTCAAGACTTTTATTTACTGACATTTTGTGTTGAGTAAAAAATAACTTTGAAGTCCTAAGCTAGTGAGGCAGCTTGCTGCACTCACAGTCAGAATACTAATGACTTCTTCAAATATGGGGACTAGATACATAATGTGCTTTTATTTTTCTAAATGGTGAAACAGATATGTATGAAAATACTATCAAATAAAAGGTGACATTATATACTGTTATATAAAATACTTTATCTCTTGCTGTAAGCAATGATGGAGGGATTGTGCATTCCTGGTGTAAGTCGGGCAGTTGTTGTTGCCATCCTGTACCTGTCCCTCAGGTGTGATGTTCGGATGTACTGATCCTTTGCAGGTGTTGTTACACGTGGTCTGCCGCTGTGAGGACGATCAGCTGTCCGTCCTGTCTCCCTGTAGCGCTGCCTTAGGAGTCTCACAGTACGGACATTGCAATGTATTGCCCTGGCCACATCTGCAGTCCTCATGCCTCCTTGCAGCATGCCTAAGGCACGTTCACGCAGATGAGCAGGGACCCTGGGCATCTTTCTTTTGTTGTTTTTCATAGTCAGTAGAAAGGCCTCTTTAGTGTCCTAAGTTTTCATAACTGTGACCTTAATTGCCTTCCGTCTGTAAGCTGTTAGTGTCTTAATGACCGTTCCAGATGTTCATGTTCATTAATTGTTTATGGTTCATTGAACAAGCAGGGAAACCTTTACAATGAAGATCTGGGAAGTTATTTGGATTTTTACTAATTATCTTTGAATGATAAGGTCCTGAAAAAGGGACGTTTCTTTTTTTGCTGAGTATATGTGGAAAGTCTCAGGACACTGATATATCTGAATATGTTGAAACACATTACTGCCACTATTTCCACACCAAAGAATAGCAGTGTGGTTGTAATATGATTTGACTCTTTGCAGGCTGTCAGGCTGTCTAGTCACAAAGGAAGGCTGTGCTTCTCTGGTCTCAGCTCTGAAGTCAAACCCCTCACACCTGAGAGAGCTGGACCTGACCTACAATCACCCAGGAGACTCAGGAGTCAGACTGCTCTCTGCTGGACTGGAGGATCCACACTGCAGACTGGAGAAACTCAAGTATGTAGAGGGTTTATGTCAATGTTCATATCAGACATGTTGGAGTTATCAGGCTAGTTAAGACAAACATTATTAACACCACTGTGTGTGTGTGTGTGTGTGTGTGTGTGTGTCTGTTCAGTGTTTGTGTGTCCTTTTGTTTGTGTGTGTGAGTCCAGTCTGTGTTTTCTGTGTGTGTATCCAGAGTGTATTTCCAGTGTCTGTGTGTCCAGTGTGTGTGTGTGTGTGTGTGTGTGTACGTCCAGTACGTGTGTCCAGTGTGTGTGTGTGTATCCAGTGAATCCTGTGTGTGTATCCAGTGTGTGTTTGTGTGTGAGTGTCCAGTATGTCTAGGGGAAAGCAGGACACACACACACACACTGGATACACACACACACTGGACAGACACACACACACACACCTAAAAGCAGGACACACACACACTGGAAACGCACACAAACACACACACTGGAAACACACACACACAGGATTCACTGGATACACACACACACTGGACACACACACACACACACACACACACACACACACACACACACACTGGAAACGCACACAAAAACACACTGGATACACACACACACACTGGACACACACACACACACACACAGGATTCACTGGATACACACACACACACACACACACACACACACACACACACACACAAAAAAAGCAGGACACACACACTGGACACACACACACAGACACTGGATACACAAACAAACACACACACACACACACACAGGATACAAGCACAATGGATACACACACACACTGTGAGTACATTACATGATATTTAAGTACTAATCATCAGGAAGAAATATTCAGTTTGGAGTAAAAAATGTATTATTAAAAACATAATGAATCAATGCCTTGATGTTCACATTATTATAACAATATGACCATAACATTCTAGGAGACGGAAGATGAATCTATATGTTGTTCGACAGAATAAACCAAATGCATCTGCCATTGTCCTTCTACACTACTGGTGTTAAATTAACAGAGTGTTTGTGAAATCATGATGATCTCTTTGCAGGCTGTCAGGCTGTGGAGTCACAGAGAAAGGCTGTGCTTCTCTGGTCTCAGCTCTGAAGTCAAACCCCTCACACCTGAGAGAGTTGGATCTGAGTAACAATGACCTGAAGGATTCAGGAGTGAAGCTGCTCTCTGCTGGACTGGAGAATCCCCACTGTAAACTGGAGACTCTGAGGTCAGTATTCCTGTAGTTGGTCAACAAGTGATAACTGCTCACCAGATCCACATGTGTGTACTAGGCACACGTAGTCCATGTGTTTGGACAGTGAATAATACAGTTTGGCCGTATGCTCCAGCATTTTGGATTTGAAATAAAAAGTTTAATATTAGGCGACAGTACAGAATGTCACCTTTTATTTGAGGTTAATGGTGAGAGGTTTGTATGTATTGTTGTGTCCTAAAAAATATGCTACCAGATACTATAATTTTCACTACTTTAATACACTATAAGTGAATTGGTCAGTGTTGAAGCCATTTCTATGGAAGTGTAGCGGGTTTCTAGCCAGGCTGAACCTCAAGGTACAAGAACGTGGAGAAACAGAAGTGGGGAACCTTCCTCCAAGGCAGTGACCCAGGACTTTTATTAGTGAAACGTTAACACAGAGGCCACGCCCGGGCGCTGGGTAACAATGAAACCAAAACAAAAACCTAGCTCTTTCGAGAGCCTTACTATACAGTTCTTCCGGGTCCCTTACTGTGACCGGACAGCTAAACTGTTTACCGGTTATAACCAAAAGAAAAGAGAGAGCAATTCAAATACAGTCTGGGTCTTACTGTGTGTGTCTTCTTGTCCAGTAGTCATTGAGGTCCAGTCCCTTCTTTCACTTGAGGTTATCCTAGAATCCTCTGCCCTCCTGGTAGCTTTTCACACCAAACAACCACCCGCTGGGTGAGCTCAAGGCCAGGTTAAAATACCTCTCCTTAAGTGGCTTCAGGTGTGTGTAATTAGGCCTTACCCTACCGGGACACCACCTCTCCTGGCCAGCAGATGTAGCCAACGAGCCGGAACATACCAGCCATCACAGGAAGTAATAATATTTTGAGTTTATTTTGTAAGACCTGAGAAAACCTGTGTTGCAAATGGAACATACAAATTGGAATGTAAATAGTTGAACAGTGACTTTGTATAATGTAATTTGATTGGCTGTTAGATTTAGTATGAAAGAAATAGAACCCTGCGAAACAGCCAGAAGCCACTGGACTTTGGAGCAACACAGTCTTTTGACCTACACGGAACTGCACAGTTAATTTGTAAGAAAATGAAAGATCCTAAGTTTTTAAAAATTCATAATTAAACAGTCAAACGAAGAACTTTGGATTCAACGTTTTGTGTTGAGTACAAAATAACTTTGAAGTCCTAAGATAGTGAGTCAGCTTGCTGCACTCACATCAAAGTCAAAAGACTGCTCAACAAAGTCAAAATATCGAGCAAATTCAGAAGATTGCTCGACGAAGACGAGCCGCGTGAGAAGACCGCGAAAGAAGAAGCCAGCCGCTCGTGAGGACGGCGAGATAACCAACTAGGCTGAGCTGAGGAAACCTGCTAGCGGCTGCTAACAAAGACGGCGAGATAATCAACTAGGCTGAGCTGAGGAAACCTGCTAGCGGCGGCTAACAAAGACGCCGAGATAATCAACTAGGCTGAGCTGAGGAAACCTGCTAGCGGCTGATAACAAAGACGGCGAGATAATCAACTAGGCTGAGCTGAGGAAACCTGCTAGCGGCTGCTAACAAAGACGGCGAGATAATCAACTAGGCTGAGCTGAGGAAACCTGCTAGCGGCTGTTAACAAAGACGGCGAGATAATCAACTAGGCTGAGCTGAGGAAACCTGCTAGCGGCTGATAACAAAGACGGCGAGATAATCAACTAGGCTGAGCTGAGGAAACCTGCTAGCGGCTGCTAACAAAGACGGCGAGATAATCAACTAGGCTGAGCTGAGGAAACCTGCTAGCGGCTGCTAACAAAGACGGCGAGATAATCAACTAGGCTGAGCTGAGGAAACCTGCTAGCGGCTGCTAACAAAGACGGCGAGATAATCAACTAGGCTGAGCTGAGGAAACCTGCTATCGGCTGATAACAAAGACGGCGAGATAATCAACTAGGCTGAGCTGAGGAAACCTGCTAGCGGCTGATAACAAAGACGGCGAGATAATCAACTAGGCTGAGCTGAGGAAACCTGCTAGCGGCTGATAACAAAGACGGCGAGATAATCAACTAGGCTGAGCTGAGGAAACCTGCTAGCGGCTGATAACAAAGACAATAGACCAAGACGGCCGAAATCTACGTCGCAGCTCAAGAATACAGAAAGAAAGCCAGAGGTAGCCTACCTAGAGTGTGAGTCGTCGGCTGAATGAAACTTTCCCTGGAACAGGTCTGATATTTTCTTCTTGACTCTATTAGACTCCTGACGATGCTAACGCTAACCGTCGTCTAAAAGTGAAAGTAAGTGTCCACTGGATATTTAGTTCTGAAAGTCATAGAGCTTTACTTAAAGAAATCCTACACTACAGTGACTCTTTTTCACCAGTGTTTGTGAATACAATAAGAAGAGTAGAAGCTGTGGACAATATCAGGAATTGTGACAGTTTTGTGTGAAGATTTGAAAGTGACGTGACATGGCAGATGAAAGCGCAGCTGCGCGTGTTGACCAAAAGAGGGCGCCAAAGCCCACAGAAAAGGCTGTAGAGGAGAAAATACAAAGGCTGAAAGGAGAACGCAAGGGAAAGTTGGCACAAGTAACCAAACAGAAGAATGAATTAGCCAAATTGAAGGAAAATGAACACAATTTTAATTTCATTAAACATGAAGCATTGCTAATGTTTGAAAGATACTTAAGACAGTATGAACGGATTAATGAAGAGTTGTGTGAGTTAATAGATGAAGATGATAAGAAAGCGGATCAAGATGCTTATGGGAACAGATATTCGGAATTTAAGCGGTTTATAGAAGACTCAAACAAATGGATTGCAGATGTCTTAAAAGATGAGGAAGATGATATTAGGCCACATGATAGTGTATCCAAAGCTAACTCTGTGGTAAGCCACACTTCCAGTACTAATTCTGCAATGCTGAGAATTAAAGCTGAACGTGAAGCGCTGTTTGCAAGAGCTGCAGCAATGAAAAAGAGAGAAGCGATAGAACAGGAAGAAATTCACTTGAGAATTAGAAAAGAGCAATTGGATCTTGAAACGGAGCTTCCTGCTTCAGATGCCAAATTAAAGCTGTATGAAGAATTTGAAGATGCTCATGAATTTAACTATGATTTATTAGAGCCACCTTCAGGACCCAGATTTGAACCCCTGATACGTAGACAAGAAAAACACAATGTTGACGATTATGTGCGTCGTGGAGCTGGTAAGCCATCCCTTACATTCAATCTTAAAGCCAGCCATTCAAGTTGGTGCTTCAGATAGAAGAAAGTCATCGTCAAGGTTTTCATGCTGTCAGCAGCACGCCGCATCTTAATCATCATGATAACACTGATTCTTCTACAGATAGCCTGCACGAAGTGCTGCAGAGTCAAAACCAAGTCACTGAGTTGCTCATTAAACAACAGAGTTTGTCTCTACTGCCTCAAAGAGACATATCCACGTTTACAGGAGATCCTCTGACTTACAGATCTTTCATAAGGGCATTCGAGCATGCTATCGACAGTAAAACAGACAGTCATCAAGACCGGCTGTACTACCTCGAACAGTTCACGAGTGGAGAGCCACTTGATCTCATTCGGAGTTGTGAGCACATGAGACCTGACAGAGCTTACAAAGAAGCCAGAGACCTGCTTGATCGTCACTATGGAGATGAAATGACCATCGCTACAGCTTATATCAAGAAGGCTATGGAATGGCCTCAGATAAGGCCAGAAGACAGAAAAGGATTGAATGCTTTTGCTTTGTTCTTGGTTGGATGTTGTAACACAGTGAATGATGTGGACTACATGGACGAAATGAACAATCCTACCAACATCAAGTCCATTTTATCCAAACTTCCATTCAAACTGAAAGAAAGATAGAGAAGTTATGCTTATGACATTGAAGAAAGAACAAGAAAAAGAGCCAGGTTTCCTGATTTAGTGGAATTTGTGTACCGCCAAGCAAAGGTTGCCAATGACCTGCTGTTTGGAGATATCCTGGACTCTACTTCAAGTAATCAGAACAACTCAAAGAAGCAACCAAGCATCAGAAAAAGTGAGTCTAAAAGAAGCAGCTTTGCTGTGAATGTGTCTGCTACCAAAAACAATGTCAGTAAAAGCCAACCTGAGAAGAAACCTTTTGCAGTCAAGTCAGCAAGTGTTTTTCAAAGTCCCCGTCTTTACTGCCAGAAGAACCATGCACTGAATGTTTGCAACAAACAAACATCTACCTGTAGCGCTGTCTTAGGCGTCTCACAGTACGGACATTGCAATGTATTGCCCTGGCCACATCTGCAGTCCTCATGCCTCCTTGCAGCATGCCTAAGGCACGTTCACGCAGATGAGCAGGGACCCTGGGCATCTTTCTTTTGGTGTTTTTCAGTCAGTAGAAAGGCCTCTTTCGTGTCCTAAGTTTTCATAACTGTGACCTTAATTGCCTTCCGTCTGTAAGCTGTTAGTGTCTTAATGACCGTTCCAGATGTGCATGTTCATTCATTGTTTATGGTTCATTGAAAAAGCAGGGAAACAGTGTTTTAAACCTTTACAATGAAGATCTGGGAAGTTATTTGGATTTTTACGAATTATCTTTGAATGATAGGGTCCTGAAAAAGGGACGTTTCTTTTTTTGCTGAGTATATATGGAAGGTTTCAGGACCCTGATATATCTGAATGTGTTTAAAAAAATATACTGCCACTATTTTCACCACCAAAGAATAGCAGTGTGGTTATAATATAATTTGACTCTTTGCAGGCTGTCAGTCTGTCTAGTCACAGAGAAAGGCTGTGCTTCTCTGGTCTCAGCTCTGAAGTCAAACCCCTCACACCTGAGAGAGCTGGATCTGAGTAACAATGACCTGAAGGATTCAGGAGTGAAGCTGCTCTCTGCTGGACTGGAGAATCCCCACTGTAAACTGGAGACTCTGAGGTCAGTATTCCTGTAGTTGGTCAACAAGTGATAACTGTTCACCAGATACACATGTGTTTACCAGGCACACATAGTCCACATCATATGGACAGTGAAGCATACAGTTTTAAATTTGGTGCTATGCTCCAGCATTTTGGATTTGAGATATAATGTTTTATATTAGTCGACAGTACAGAATGTCATCTTTTATTTCAGGGTATTCATAAATATCTGTTTTAACGTTTAGAAATGAAAGCACTTTATTTACGTAGTTCTCCCATTTGAAAAAAGCATGATTGTTTCAACAAATTAATTTAGTCAAAAGTTGAGTATTTGGATCAATATTCCTTCCCTGCAGTGATAACATGAAGCTTGTGATTCTACAAACTTGTTGAATGCATTTGCAGTTTGTTTTGGTTGTGTTTTGGATAATGTTTTTCCCAATAGTAACTGAATGGTGAATAATGTCCTGTCATTTTGGAGTCACTTCACTTGTATTGTCAGTAAGAATAGAAGATGTTTCTGAACACTTCTACATTCATGTGGATGCTACCATGGTTATGAATAATCATGAATGAATCGTGAATGATGATGAATGAGAACGTTACAGAGGCACAAAGATCATACCCCCTCTGTTATTGGTAATAGTGAGAGGTTAGCATGTTTTGTTCTAGCCTCTGTAACTTTCTCACTCATTATTATTCATGATTCATTCATGATTTTTCTTAATCATGGCATCATCAGGGTTCATTTAGTAGTGTTTAGAAACATGTTATCTACTCACTTAGAAGATGAATCCAGTCATCATCCACCATTCAGTTACTATTGGTCAAAACGTAACCCAAAACACAGCAAAAACAAAACTGCAAATGCAACCATTGCGTTTGGCACCAAATACTAAACTTTTGACAAATTTAATATACTATAAGTGAATTGGTCAGAATACTTATGACTTCTTCAAATAGGGGACTAGATACATAAAGTGCTTTTATTTTCTAAATGCTGAAACAGATATGTATGAAAATACCCTCAAATAAAATATATAATTTCACCTCATATGAAACATTTGATCTCAATTCCACAATGCTGGAGTACAGAGCCACATTTAAAATGTTAGTTTCACTGTCAAACTAGATATGGTGTGGACTGTATACTCAATACAATCTAAATCTGATACTTCACTGTCTGTGTTTTGACTGATACTGCTTTTTAAACTGGTCTGGTCAGTCTACTCAAATATTTGTACTATACATTTGTTTCTATACAATTCAACACTTTGATCATTTGTAATTTATAATAATGATACATTCATTTGTGAATTGATATGGGAGGTGTCAGTACCCTGATATATCTGAATATGTTTAAAAAAGTATTCTGCCACTTTTCACCACCTAAGAATATCAGTGTGGTTGTAATGTGATTTGACTCTTTGCAGGCTGTCAGGCTGTCTAGTCACAGAGGAAGGCTGTGCTTCTCTGGTCTCAGCTCTGAAGTCAAACCCCTCACACCTGAGAGAGCTGGACCTGAGCTACAATCACCCAGGAGACTCAGGAGTCAGACTGCTCTCTGCTGGACTGGAGGATCCACACTGCAGACTGGAGAAACTCAAGTATGTAGAGGGTTTATGTCAATGTTCATATCAGACATGTTGGAGATATCAGGCTAGTTAAGACAAACATTATTACCACCACTGTGTGTGTGTGTCTGTCCTGTGTGTGTGTGTGTCTGTCCAGTGTTTGTGTGTCCTTTGTTTGTGTGTGTGAGTGTGTCCAGTGTGTGTGTGTGTGTGTGTGTGTGTGTGTGTCCAGTGTGTGTTTGTGTCCAGTATGTCTAGTGGAAAGGAGGACACACAGATTGGATACACACACACACACACACACACACACACACACACACACACACACAGCCACAGTACACACACACACACACACACACACACTGGACACACACACTGGACACACACACTGGACAGACACACACACACACACACACTGGACACACACACTGGAAACGCACACAAAAACACACACTGGATACGCACACACAAACACTCTCTGGATATATACAAACACACACACACACACTGGATACACAAACACACACTGGATACACACACACAATGGACACACACACACACACACACACTGGATACACACACAAACTGTATACACACACACTGGATACACAAACACACACACATTGGATAAACACACACACACACACACACACACAAATACACTACCACACACTGACACAGGCACACACAAGCACTCACATACTATACACACACAGGACACACACTGGAAACGCACACACAAACACATACTGGATATACACACACACACACACACACACATAAACTGGATACACACACACACACACACACACACTCTGGATACACACACCCATACACACACACACACACACACACATTTGTTTGACAGAAACACACACACACATTTGACAGAAACACACACACACATTTGACAGAAACACACACTGGACAAACACACACACTAGACACACACACTGACACAGACACCCATACACACACATACACTGGATACACACACACACACACACACACTGGATACACACACACACACAGGGCACACACCCATTCACACACACACACACACACTGGACACACACTGGATAAACACACACACACACACACACACACACACACACACAGGACACACCAATACACACACTGGATACACACACACACAGGACACATACACACACACACTGGATACACACACACACACACACTGGATAAACACACACTGGACACACACTCTGGATCCACACACACACACACTGAATACACACACACACACACACACACACACCATGAATACACACATACACACACACACACACACACACACACACACACACACACACACACACACACACGCACACACACACACACTGGACATACACACATGCTTACTTACTTACACAAACACACTTGTTAAGTTACATGCTGACTGTGTGTGTGTGTGTGTGTGTATGTGTGTGTGTGTGTGTGTGTGTGTGTGTTCACGTGTATCCCTCAATGTCTGTCTGTTCTTCTACTTACCGTTACAGTGTGGAACATGGTGGAGAGAACACAATGAAACCTGGACTTAGAAAATGTGAGTGTTGACTGCTGTGAAGAATATGACTAAGAATAAGTCTTAATTCAAGTTAAGTCAAAGTCAAAGACCACCATCATTACTTACTTGGTTATATTAAATATCAGCTGGAGTTCTACAGAAGCACAAATCAGGGACACCAAAGTTTAGAAAGAGTTGATTTGACAATGTGTGTGTGTGTGTGTTCATGCATGGATACAGGTGTGTGTGTGTGTGTGTGTGTGTGTGTGTGTGTGTGTGTGTGTAATTAATGTGAATAAGTGTGTTTTATATCACCATACAGTATAACATATGATCATTCAACAAGTCTCAAGTTACCTTAACTTCTCCTTTTGATACCTAGAAACATCTACATTAAATGAATTAGTGAAAAGTGAGTTAACATTCTAATGTGAATGATGATGATTTCAAATATTGTGTCTGGTTTCATCCATCAGATGTCTGTGATCTCACACTGGACCCAAACACAGTAAACAGAAGCCTCTCTCTGTCTGAGGAGAACAGAAAGGTGACATGGAGGAGAGAGGAGCAGCCGTATCCTGATCACCCAGAGAGATTTGAGATCTGTGGACAGGTGCTGTGTAGAGAGGGTCTGACTGGGCGCTGTTACTGGGAGGTAGAGAGGAGTGGGAGATGGGCTGATATAGGAGTGACATATAAAGGAATCAACAGGAGAGGAGGGGGTGATGACTGTGGGCTTGGATACAATGACAAGTCCTGGAGTCTGTTCTGCTCTGACAACAGTTACAGAGCCTGGCACAATAATAACTCCACTACCATAGACGTCCCCTCCTCCAGCTCCCACAATAATAACTCCACTACCATAGACGTCCCCTCCTCCAGCTCCCACAATAATAACTCCACTACCATAGACGTCCCCTCCTCCAGCTCCCAAAATAATAACTCCACTACCATAGACGTCCCCTCCTCCAGCTCCAACAGAGTAGGAGTGTATCTGGACTGGCCAGCCGGCACTCTGTCCTTCTACAGAGTCTCCTCTGACACACTGACCCACCTGAACACATTCTACACCACATTCACTGAGCCCCTCTATCCAGGGTTTGGGTTTAATTATGATGTTGACTCCTCAGTGACCCTAAAATAATAACCATGATAACCACACACACACACACACACACACACACACACACAAACACTGGACACACACACACACATACTGGACACACACACACACACACTGTACACATACACACACACAAACACACTGGACACACATACTGGACACACACACACACACACACACACACACTGGACACACACACTGGACACACTAGACACACACACTGGACACACACACGCACACACTGTACACATACACACACACAAACAAACACACAAACAAACACACTGGACACACACACTGGACACACACACACACACACACATACACTGGACACACACAAACAAACACACTGGACACACACACAAATACACTTGACAAACACACACACACACTGGACACACATATGGACAAATACACAATAGACACTGGACACACTAGACACGCACACACACTGGACACACTAGACACACACACACACACGCACACACACTGGACACACTAGACACACACACACACACACGCACACACACTGGACACACTAGACACACCCACACACACACGCACACACACTGGACACACACACACACACACACACACTGGATATACACACACACACACACACACTAGAAACACACACACACTGGACACACACTGGACACAAACACACACTGGACACACAGACACACACACAAACACACTGGACCAGGACACACACTGGACACACACACACTGGACACACACACACACATACTGGACACACACACACTAGACACACACGGACACACACACACACTTGACACAAACACACACTGGACACAAACACACACACACACACACTAGACACACACACACTGGACGCACACACACACACACTGGACACACACACTGGACACACACACACACAAACACACACTGGACAAACACACACTGGACAAACACACACACACACTGGACAAACACACTGGACACACACACACACACACACACACACACACATACACTGGACACACACACACACACACACTGGAAACACACACACACACACTGTACACACACAAACACTCTGGACACACACACAAACACACTGGACACACACACACACACACACACACACAGGACACACACACACACACACACACAGGACACACACACACATACACTGGACACACACACACACACACACACATACAAACACACTAGACACACACACACACACACACACAAACACACTAGACACACACACACACACACACTGGACACACACTGGACACACACACACACACTGGACACACGCACACACACAAACACACACACACTGGACACACACGAACACACACACACTGGACACACACACAAACACACACACTGGACACAAACACACACTGGACACACACACACTTGACACACACTCACAAACACACACAATAGACATACACACACACTGGACACACAAACACACTGGACACACACACACAAACACACTGGACACACACACACACACTGGACACACACACAAACACACATGCACACACACACGGACACACACACACACACTGGACACACACACACACACACACACACACACACACACACACACACACACACTGGACAAACACACTGGACAAACACACACACACATACACTGGACACACACACACACACAATGGACACACACACACACACAAACACACACACACTGGACACACACACACACACACACTGGACACACACACACACACACACAATGGACACACACACACACAAACACACTGGACACACACAAACACACTGGACACACACACACACACACTGGACACACACATACACACACACACACACACACACACACACTGGACACACACACACAAGCACACACACTGGACACACACACAGGACACACACACACACACACACACACACACACACACACACACACACACACACACACACACTGGACACAGACACACACACACACACACTGGACACACACACACACACACACATTCTTGCGCAAGCCCCCTCGTGGGGCCTACCAGTTTTTTTATGCGTTGTGGGATCCACCCTTTCCAGTGGTCCTACACTGCTGTAAAAAACAACATTAGATCTAAAAAAAAAAATATCAATCATTAATATCACTTAAATTTGACAGATTTGTAAAGTTTTGTCGAAAAAGGTATTTGGCCCCTTGTGGGGACCGTTTCTAGGATTGCCGACTTGTGGGGTCCGCCCACATACACACATACATACCAAGTTTTTATATGTTAATGAGGCCCAAGGTCACTATCTGCAGCTGCTGACACCAGCCTTTATTATTACTCCCAGTTTCCTTATTTTGGACTAAAATAGTTATTTTTGTAATGAGTAATTATGTATATATGTGAAACTTTCCATCTGCCTTTACAGATTACAAGACATACGGCTTCAAAGACAGTTTTATGACAAAACTGAAATGACCAATTTTATTGTAATGACACAGTTTATGCCACACAGTTGTCAGTAAATAAACTTTTTATGAAATGATTAAAACAAATTATTAATTTAATGTCTAGAGGTCTGTACAATCTGCACTCAGCCTGAATTTTTATGTAAACCCAGCAGTTTCTCTTATATAGGCATTGAAATTATATGTTTCATTGGACTGCATCCATAATGTCATGTTAACACAAGTTGTTCTTTCCAGTGAAGCCTCAAATTTTGAAATCATGATACAGAGATATTTAAAGAAATGAAAAATCCTTTGAAATATTTAATATATGCCCCACACACTTTCAGTGTTCAGGCCCTAAAATAAATTTTAAAAAATTATTAAAATAAATAAGAATATATCAATATCCATCCAACATCCACACATCCAACATCCATCCATATATCCAACATCTGTTCAACATCCATCCATCCATATATCCAACATCTGGTCAACATCCATCCATCCAACATCTGGTCAACATCCATCCATCCATCCATCCAACATCTGTTCAACATCCATCCATCCATATATCCAACATCTATTCAAGATCCATCCATCCATCCATATATCCAACATCTATTCAAGATCCATCCATCCATCCATATATCCAACATCTGGTCAACATCCATCCATCCAGCCATCATCTACCCTACATCCATCCAACATCCATCCAGCCATCATCTACCCTACATCCATCCAACATTCATCCATCAAACATCTACCCTACATCCATCCAACATCTATCCAGCCATCATCTACCCTACATCCATCCAACATTCATCCATCAAACATCTACCCTACATCCATCAAACATCCATCATCTATCCTACATCCATCCATCTCTCGAACATCCATCCAACAAACATCTACCCTACATCCATCCAACATCCATCCAGCCATCATCTACCCTACATCCATCCAACATTCATCCATCAAACATCTACAGTACATCCATCCAACATCCATCCAGCCATCATCTACCCTACATCAATCCAACATTCATCCATCAAACATCTACCCTACATCCATCAAACATCCATTATCTATCCTACATCCATCCATCTCTCGAACATCCATCCAACATCCATCCATCCAACATCTACCCTACATCCATCCAACATCCATCCAACCATCATCTACCCTACATTCATCCAACATTCATCCATCAAACATCTACCCTACATCCATCAAACATCCATCATCTATCCTACATCCATCCATCTCTTGAACATCAATCCATCCATCTATCAAACATCTATTCAATATCCATCCATCCAACATCTGGTCAACATCCATCCATCCATCCAACATCTGTTCAACATCCATCCATCCATATATCCAACATCTATTCAAGATCCATCCATCCATCCATCATCTATTCAAGATCCATCCATCCATCCATATATCCAACATCTGTTCAACATCCATCCATCCATATATCCAACATCTGGTCAACATCCATATATCCAACATCTGGTCAACATCCATCCATCCAACATCTGGTCAACATCCATCCATCCATCCAACATCTGTTCAACATCCATCCATCCATATATCCAACATCTATTCAAGATCCATCCATCCATCCATATATCCAACATCTGGTCAACATCCATCCATCCAGCCATCATCTACTCTACATCCATCCAACATCCATCCATCCAACATCTACCCTACATCCATCCAACATCCATCCATCCAACATCTACCCTACATCCATCCAACATCCATCCAGCCATCATCTACCCTACATCCATCCAACATCTACCCTACATCCATCCAACATCCATCCAGCCATCATCTACCCTACATCCATCCAACATCCATCCATCCAACATCCATCCATCCAACATCTACCCTACATCCATCCAACATCCATCCAGCCATCATCTACCCTACATCCATCCAACATCCATCCATCCAACATCTACCCTACATCCATCCAACATCCATCCATCCAACATCTAACCTACATCCATCCAACATCCATCCAGCCATCATCTACCCTACATCCATCCAACATCCATCCATCCAACATCTACCCTACATCCATCCAACATCCATCCAGCCATCATCTACCCTACATCCATCCAACATTCATCCATCAAACATCTACCCTACATCCATCCAACATCTATCCAGCCATCATCTACACTACATCCATCCAACATTAATCCATCAAACATCTACCCTACATCCATCAAACATCCATCATCTATCCTACATCCATCCATCTCTCGAACATCCATCCAACATCCATCCATCAAACATCTACCCTACATCCATCCAACATCCATCCAGCCATCATCTACCCTACATCCATCCAACATTCATCCATCAAACATCTACAGTACATCCATCCAATATCCATCCAGCCATCATCTACCCTACATCAATCCAACATTCATCCATCAAACATCTACCCTACATCCATCAAATATCCATCATCTATCCTACATCCATCCATCTCTCGAACATCCATCCAACATCCATCCATCCAACATCTACCCTACATCCATCCAACATCCATCCAACCATCATCTACCCTACATTCATCCAACATTCATCCATCAAACATCTACCCTACATCCATCAAACATCCATCATCTATCCTACATCCATCCATCTCTTGAACATCCATCCATCCATCTATCAAACATCTATTCAATATCCATCCAACATCCACACATCCAACATCCATCCTACATCCATCAAATTAAAAATTTAATTAAATAAGTGGTCCTAATCTTACTTAACCCTGTAAGACCCACTGTTTCAGAATTACAACAATTGTGGTTATTCCCCAAAACCCCTTTTGTCTTTTTTTTATTGTTTGTTTGTTTATACAACCACATCAATATGATCTGTGGGTCCTACATTTTATTCCCACCATGTAATTGGATCCAGGATTTGTATACAAAGCCCACCCTTAAGTCAAGAAGTGACACATCCTACAACTTTCTGATCAAGCAACATCCCTTTGATTTACTGGACTGGATTCATCTTCAAGTAAGTAAAATGCTTGGAATATGTTTTTCTGTGTTTATTACAGTGTCTAGAACAAGGACATATACAGTAAATGTTGAAAATATGCCCTACATTTTGTTTAGAGCTTGTTTTATAAATGTTGCAATATTACAATATTGGATGAGAGTGGCAGTCATAATTGCCCTGTATTTAAGAGGAACATCTTGAGGGAACTTAAATGAAAATGTTCACAACAAATTATACATGATTTAAACATTATAGCCTTTAGCTTTATATCGGATTACATATTCTATACTGTATTAGAGACTAAAGTTGAAAGATATATTGCCATATCTAAACATTATAATTTGCTATCACATTCTGCAGGACTTTCTAACAAAGAAATTCTGTTTGTGCAAATCTGCCCTTTCTTAGTCTACTGATAAACAAAATGTTCTTATCAATTTTGTTTTGGATTTGTTGGACTCATTTACAGCAAAACACAAGTATGCACTGAAATCCTGGCGGTGGTACATGTACATCTTCTGGCACACAATCACACTTGCTGTGGTCAACCCTGGCTCCTCTACAAGCAGCACAGCCTATGCTCTCAGGATGCCAAAGAAGGAGATACTGAACATGAGAAAGTTCCAAGCACAGCTGGCTTCCTCTCTCATTACGGTAATGATCTATTTGTGCCATTTACCTTGTTTGTGATAAATCAGACTGGTATTTGAGATGTACATAAATTGATACATTTGTTCTTTATATTCTAATCTGGTGGACACAACACTGAAAACGCCAAAGAGAGGACGGCCATCTTCAATCAACAAGAGCCCAGAGACAGGAGCCCTCTGAATAGTGGAAAGAAACCCCACATGGATGATGGAAGTCCAAAGGCTCCCTCTTCTAAAAAGTCACGCAAACCACCGCCCATGGATGTGCGCATGGACCAAACTGGACATTTCCCCCTGAAGACAAAGAGAGGGCATTGCAGTAAAGGGTACACCAATACCCAATGCAGCAAGTGTGATGTCCGCCTCTGTTTTTCAGAGGACAGGAACCGTTTCTGGGATTACCACTATAAGTAAAGGTGGACTTCACACTGAGCACACAGATTTCAGTGGAGAGCGAGAGAACACTGCAGACATTGCACTGTTAACAATGTAAATAAATAAAGTTATTATTTGTTGGAATAAACAACTCTTCATAATAACATGACTGAGATTATTATTCATTTTATACACTGGTTTGGTAAAAACAAAAACACTGCAAATTAATCCTTAATTATGCAGCTTGATGGGCACCTCTTCGGACCTGACGTGCTGCCCAGCTACGCAAACGCAGCTACGTGGATGTACTCTCTTGTGATTGGCCAGAGTGATCACGAGTCTCCGAATGTTTGGGTCTCGTTGCTGAAAGAGTCCATGAAGCGGTGGAAAAACCCCAGCCCCCCTGTGCTGCCAGCTTCTCAAAGCCCTGTGCTCCCTCTTTTGCCAAAACCATCATGAGAACGACTGACAACTGGCTGAAGGAAGAGCTGCAACAGGTGAACGAAAGGCAGAAAGCAACGGAGGAGTGCCTGCTCAGACGCATTCCGTTTAGTTTTGCTTTTTAACTTTATTTATAGTTAACTGTTTTGATTGCATTCTTTTTTCTTTGTGTGTTGTATTTATTAAACTGAGTGGTTTGCAGTGGCTCATTGTACTTCTGACGGCATTACATTATAATTCTGGAAAATAAACTGCAACAGGATGCTTTTACCCTACACTCGAGTATAAACACACACTCTCTCACTTAAAGCAATTTTATTCTTTCTTGTATTTCACAAAATAATAATAATAATAATAAAAACAATAATAATGATAATATTTTCTATTTATAAGGCACTTTTAAAAGGTCATTTAATAAAGTCAGCTGCATGTGGAGGCTTAATGAGACTTGGATGAAGGAACACTAGCAGTTAGGAGGTATTTAAGGTGATTATAGGTTGTTCCAGTTTTTCAACTGGTCACTGTACACCTCCGTTGTTGGAGGAAATGCAAGCATTTTTCCTGAGTAACTCCATAAAGTGTTAAAGATTTTTTTTTTAAATACAACAGACTTCTTATTGATATAAAGGTGATAATGCCAGTCTTTCCCCAACCCTACAACCTGCGACAATGCAGGCTCACAAGGTCTGTTCCTGCAACAGCTTCTTTCAAGCCACTGTCAGGCTTGTGGCACCGGACAGTAAGGAGGGACAGACATATTTCAAGTGTTGAGTCAAGGAAGCAAAGTAAAAGCCCCAAAGCTTACCTCTCTTTTTTGCAGACACACTCTGGTTTTGGACTTGTGATGTGGAGGGACATTCTTGCAGGGATGACATGCTGACCTCATCTTCTGACCCCTCTTCTCTTGGCATACTGACATCTGGACAAAGAAATAACTTTATTGTAGTATACACTACATGAAATATGTAATAGCCGTCAGTACAGTGGTTGTGTTATTTTATAAAATAATTTAGTATATTCAATTCAATTTTCAATTCAGTTTATTTATATAGCGCCGATTCACAACAGATGTCGTCTCAAGGCACTTAACAAGAAGTCAGTATATGGGATTTGTGTCTCTTAAAGAGAGACACAGTTTATTTCATCCCGTCTCCTATCGTCCTTAATTATTTTCAAGTGACTAGTGACGTGAAAATATTAGTTGTCATGTTAGCCCAGGGATGGGCAACTCCGGTCCTCAAGGGCCACTATTCTGCAGGTCTGAGATGTTTCCCTGCTTCAACACACCTGATTCAAATTAAATAGATCAAACAGCTTGTTGCCAAGCTCTGCACAATGAATCAGGTGTGTTGCAGCAGGGAAACATCTAAGACCTAAAGGATAGTGGCCCTCAAGCAGTATATTTCCTCATATAGTGTACGGACAACAGAGCCTCCCACGCAGTCCACTAGTGCTGAAGTAGCTGTGCGCCGAAAAGATTGTATGTTGGACAATATAAGATGAACTGATTTCATCAGACAGAAAGCGACTGTTGTTACTGACATTACAAGTAGCATCAACGTTTAGGTTAGTGTGCCCTCACCTACTGTTTATAGGTTGCTCCAATCTCACGGCGCAGACTTCACGCAGGGATTGCACGGCTACTCAAACATTTTTCCTCCTCAACTGTGTACGAGTACACAGTTACAGCGAGACGAGTACACAGTTCTAGCGAGTCGAGTATGAGTACACAGATGAGGAGGAAACATGTCAAGACGACAAGGCTGTACGAGTTTATTTGATGTCATCTAACCCGATGGCATATGCGTTTGAGCCAGTGATGAGGAGGAGGGTTGAGAGACCCATTTTTGCGGAAGTTGAGGGAGCTGCAGCGGCTCCGGACGGAGATGACAGTGAGGAGAGGGTCGGCAACCCTTTGCAGTGCAAGTGCGGTCACTGCTCAGCAATGCGGACAACCGTGGAGTCTGTTTGCTGCCATGAAGCAGACTTGGATAATGTGCTCAGGGAATTGTCCTGCATCACCTTATCGCGCACATTCCAGATGTTCTGTAGTGACAGGGACGTGTTGGAGTAGCTGTGCTATCCCTGTATGAAGTCCGTGCCGAGAGATTAGAGCAACCTATAAGCAATAGGTGGGTTCACGCTAACCTCAAAGTTAATGCAACTTGTAATTTCAGGCAGTACTGACGCAGTGTTCAGTTTTAAAACTGGGGTTGTGTTTGACTGATTGTGCAGCCTCTGCATCAGACAGGTCTCCTGACAGAGTTGCAGGAGAAAGAGGTGGGTGGGACAAAGGAGGGAGGTGGAGTTGTTGATGTTCAAATTTTTGCCACGTGCTGTGTGAAATGCACGAAAGATAAGAATTGCGTTCAAGCTCATCGGTTGCAGACACTCCCTGGTTTTGACTTTGTGATGTGGAGGTACATTCTTGCGTGGATGACATGCTGACCTCATCGTCTGACCCATCATCTCCTAGCATACTGACATCTGGAGAGGGAAATAACTTAAGAATACAATACACAAAATATCTAAAACGGATCATTTAGAATCAATTTAGGAACATCGTATACACATACCTTCAATGTCCTCTGCTAAAGGTCCCTCCATGTCAATGGTCTCTAAAATGATAATTGATAAAAAATTGAGTTTGGAAAGCTGAAACTATGGGCAATCTGCAAGAGTATACAACAGTAGTATTATCGCTCATCCCGTCACCATTACTGCCCTATGTTTTACATGGTAAATAGTTGTTTTCTGAATGCGGAAGACTAAATGTCATATATTGTGCCTTCAAGAATATAAAGTTAATTACCATTCACATCGACTTGTATTTCATCGAGGCTCTTTCCTTTGTAATCTCCTAGGCGTCCTTGTTCCATTGCCGGAGGACTTTACTTACTTTGGCTAATTGGAGGGTGCTTTCTGGGAGCCTGTAGTGTTTCCTGTGTCTGCCAACTGGTCGAGCTCGGTGGTTTTGAGGTTCAAAACAGTAGACAGGGTAGCAATATGTTTCCTCAGTTGAATTGATGTTAGCGCTTGAGGATTTTTTATGTCAGCACATTCACTGACAAATTGCCTCATGCAGTCACAAGCCCTGAGGTAATGGGCAGATTTTGGCAATGCAAACAGATATTCATTGTCCTTCAGCACCCCACATTCTTCTCTGCTCTCTGTAAGAGCATCAAGTGATTCTCTCATTAATGGGGTTAGAAGAACAGGAACCTTCCTTCCTCTTTTTCCAACAATTGCTATTTGCACAAAATGCCTGCAGAGCTTCTGCTCAAGTGCTGTGAGGGCCAAATTTACATCTCCCTGTTCCTCTGATGTGTCCTTCGATAAGTATGCAGACAGGCGCATTCGGGACACTTCACCTGCTCTCCGCCGATTTAAAAAGCATAACTTGAGTCAGCGTTACTTTTGCAAGTTCCTTCCAATTTGTGGATGAACGATGTTCTTTTAAATCTTTGAGATGTTGCTGCTGCTTTTCTTCTAGATAGCAATGTAGCCTTTGGATATCTTGTGTAAGAGGTAAAAGTAGCGGTGCATTCCATTTGGCCCGGATAAGCTGGGTTAATGCCTGGCCTGCAATATCAAACCTCCAACTCTCTAAATACAACTGTGCGAACTCCTCAGCATCTTTAATGGTATCTTTATCTTTCTTTTTCAGTCCTTCGGACTTGATAAACATAGCCAACGAATGCAGGCTGTGTCCTACCTTGCGTGCAAGAGAGGGACATTGGTATATGCCAGTTTCCTCACTGAATCCAGATAGGTTCTTTGCAGCTCTGACAACCTGGGAGTACTGTTCAGGTTTGATGAGTTCTTGAATGGTCTTCACATGTGTGATTTTTTTAGCTTCCAATAAAAGCCTGCCAAGTTCTCTCAGTTTTTGGCGTATATACTGGTGTTGACTGACTATCTTCTCATTCTTTTTGAACAACCTGAACCCATAATTGTGGATGCAGTTGTCTCCTGAATCATTATGTCACGAGTGGGTGTAGAGAGAGACCAAAGCGCAGCGCAGGTATAGTTCGACATTTTATTATACAATGTATAATTCTCTCAATGACGAACTACAGTTTACAAAATAATGAAAACGGTACACACTTACTTTGACTGTGACATGATACGTACATCTAACAATGACCCACACAACAGGTGTGTGAAAAGGCAACTTAAATAGAATCCCCAATCAGAGACAACGTCTCGCAGCTGTCTCTAATTGGGGATTCAGCACAAAAATAAAACAGATCTAGATCTACTAGATCTGTCAGGCTCTGACCCTGGCTATCTAGAGGAGCCAAAGAGCTCCCTATGGCCAGAGCCTGACAGTACCCCCCCTCTAAGGCGCGGACTCCCGACCGCGCTAAATACATTAAAAAAAAATGAATCATAAAAAAAAAAGCTGACATGGGAGGGTTGGGGAGGGACACTTCACCTCGGTGGCGGTTCTGGCCCCGGTGAAGTGGACACTTTCCTCCCTGACTCCAGTCTGATGACCTGTCCTGGAATGGGACCTGGTCTGGCGAACGGCTCCGACCATGGAGCGGGGCAGACGCCCAGACCCGGACTGTGCACCGGTGTGGCAGGTGGTTCCGGCTCTGGAGCTGGGCAGACGTCCGGACCCCAACTGGGCACCGGTGGAGTGGACTGCTCTGGCATGGGATTGGAGCAGACGACCGGCCCCGAACTGGGCACCGGTGGAGCGGACTGCTCCGGCATGGGAGTGGAGCAGACGACCGGCCCCGGACTGGGCACCGGTGGAGCGGACTGCTCCGGCATGGAAGTGGAGCAGATGGCCGAACCCGGACTGGGCACCGGTGTGACAGGTGGTTCCGGCTCTGGAGCTGGGCAGACATCCGGACCCCGACTGGGCACAGGTGGAGCGGACTGCTCCGGCATGGAAGTGGAGCAGATGGCCGAACCCGGACTGGGCACCGGTGTGACAGGTGGTTCCGGCTCTGGAGCTGGGCAGACGTCCGGACCCCGACTGGGCACCGGTGGGGCGGACTGCTCCGACACTGTAGCGGAGCCGACGACCGGCCCCGGACTGGGCACCGGTGGAGCGGGCTGCTCCGGCACTGTAGCGGAGCAGACGACCGGCCCCGGACTGGGCACCGGTGGAGCGGACTGCTCCGGCTCTGGAGCGAAGCAGACGGCCGGACCCGGATTGGGCTCCGGTGGAGGTTCAGGGCGGCTGACCTTCGCTGGAGGCTCCGGGATGCGGTCCTTCGCTGGAGGCTCCGGGCTGCGGTCCTTCGCTGGAGGCTCCGGGCTGCGGTCCTTCGCTGGAGGCTCCGGGCTGCGGTCCTTCGCTGGAGGCTCCGGGCTGCGGACCTTCGCTGGAGGCTCCGGGCTGCGGACCTTCGCTGGAGGCTCCGGGCTGCGGACCTTCGCTGGAGGCTCCGGGCTGCGGACCTTCGCTGGAGGCTCCGGGCTGCGGACCTTCGCTGGAGGCTCCGGGCTGCGGACCTTCGCTGGAGGCTCCGGGCTGCTGACCTTCGCTGGAGGCTCCGGGCTGGGGACCTTCGCTGGAGGCTCCGGGCTGCGGACCTTCGCTGGAGGCTCCGGGCTGCGGACCTTCGCTGGAGGCTCCGGGCTGCTGACCTTCGCTGGAGGCTCCGGGCTGCTGACCTTCGCTGGAGGCTCCGGGCTGCTGACCTTCGCTGGAGGCTCAGGGCTGCTGACCTTCGCTGGAGGCTCAGGGCTGCTGACCTTCGCTGGAGGCTCAGGGCTGCTGACCTTTGCTGGAGGCTCAGGGCTGCTGGCGATCCTCTTCCTCCAGCCTCTCCGTGCTTTGGCTGCGCACCAATGGTATGGTGCGCGAAGTCGGCACGGACGGTGCCGGGCTGTGAGTGCGCACCGATGGTGTGGTGCGCGGCGCAGGCACGGACCGTACCTGACTCTGGGCCGACGCTGGAGGCACCGGGTTGGGAACTGGCGTTGGAGGGATGCGACTGCCCCGATCTTCCTCTCTCCATCGCCAATCCCCTTCCTGTGAGGACTCCATCGGGAGCCCCCACGAGTGAGGGAACAAAGGCACATAGTCGTCATTTTCCTCCGACTCCTCTCCGTACCTCTGCTCCCATGGCTGTAGGGGCTCCTCCTGGATCCCCCACGAGTGCAGTGGCCGTGGTTCTTCTCCGTCAACCCCCGACCACCCCCATAGCCCCCCCCCAAAAACAGTTTGGGGGTTCTTCTGGGCTCCCGGCTGCTCCTTCGCCTTTCTGGCCCGTCGACCCTTTCCATGCCGACGGCGCCTTTGCTCCGGACACCAGCTCTCTTCCATCGAACACTGCTTGGTCTCATTTTGGTGGGTCATTCTGTCACGAGTGGGTGTAGAGAGAGACCAAAGCGCAGCGCAGGTATAGTTCGACATTTTATTATACAATGTATAATTCTCTCAATGACGAACTACAGTTTACAAAATAATGAAAACGGTACACACTTACTTTGACTGTGACATGATACGTACATCTAACAATGACCCACACAACAGGTGTGTGAAAAGGCAACTTAAATAGAATCCCCAATCAGAGACAACGTCTCGCAGCTGTCTCTAATTGGGGATTAAGCACAAAAATAAAACAGATCTAGATCTACTAGATCTGTCAGGCTCTGACCCTGGCTATCTAGAGGAGCCAAAGAGCTCCCTATGGCCAGAGCCTGACACATTACACTCAAGAACTTCCAATACGCGTCTGTATATTCCGATGGAGAAGGTTCAGCGAAAGCACACAATGCCTGAACTCTATTTTTACCTGGTTTAGTACTTTCGGGTTTGAAGCTGCAGACCTTGAAATGCCGCTACATCGCTCTTCTTGAGAACAACCCATAGCAGTGAATGCAATGTGCAAATTTATGTCCCTCTGATTTTTTTCCCGGTTGTTTACATGGGATTAGTTTTCCTTTTTGTGTTTCCAAAACATGACTGTTGTGCTCGAAGTTTCCCTTATTTCGTATGTAGTCCAATTGTAGTTTTCTTTCCTTTGAGTTTTTTGGAAAACTGAATGCTTTCGCAACATCCAATTCATCTTGGTGTTTACGCCACAAGTGTCTTGACATTTTCTGGACAAACTTCCTGCAATAAAAGCAGAAATGTTTCTTGTTATAGCTTCTGGATCCATCATCTTTCTTTAAAGTTGGACTGACAATGATATACTGCTTTTCTTTCAGGGGCACTGAAACATTGTTTTCAGAATATGTTGCGATTTCCTTTTCATTCCCATCAACTCTACTATTTGGAAATCTTTGTGCGGGATCATGACATCTTTCCAAAAATCTTCTCTGGCTAAAGTCAAATTGGCTATGACTAGAGGATTCACTTCCACTTTGCCTGGGCTTAGACTTGCTCTGTCTGGAGGACTCGCTTCCACTCTTTCTGGAGGATCTACTTCCACTCTCCCTGGGCTTAGACTTGCTCTGTCTGGAGGACTCGCTTCCACTCTTTCTGGAGGATCTACTTCCACTCTCCCTGGGCTTAGACTTGCTCTGTCTGGAGGACTCGCTTCCATTCTCTCTGGAGGATCTACTTCCACTCTCCCTGGACTTAGACTTGCTCTGTCTGGAGGACTCGCTTCCACTCTCTCTGGAGGATCTACTTCCACTCTCCCTGGACTTAGACTTGCTCTGTCTGGAGGACTCGCTTCCACTCTCTCTGGAGGATCTACTTCCACTCTCCCTGGGCTTAGACTTGCTCTGTCTGGAGGACTCGCTTCCACTCTCTCGGGAGGATCTACTTCCACTCTCCCTGGGCTTAGACCTGCTCTGTCTGGAGGACTCGCTTCCACTCTCTCGGGAGGATCTACTTCCACTCTCCCTGGACTTAGACTTGCTCTGTCTGGAGGACTCGCTTCCACTCTCTCTGGAGGATCTACTTCCACTCTCCCTGGGCTTAGACTTGCTCTGTCTGGAGGACTCGCTTCCACTCTCTCGGGAGGATCTACTTCCACTCTCCCTGGGCTTAGACTTGCTCTGTCTGGAGGACTCGCTTCCACTCTCTCGGGAGGATCTACTTCTTCTCTCTCTGGGCTTAAACTTGCTCTGACTGGATGATGCACCTTTGTTCTTTTTTTCCTTTCCCAGGGTTAATTCTATACTGCTATCACTTTCTGTGCTTTCATCTATGGGATTTGGAATATACTCCTCTTCGCTACCTACGTTTGAGTCATCCGATTCCATGAGATTCATCTGAATCTTTAAAAACAAACACACATCTGTTAATAACTATTTTTGCAACATTAAATATAAAAAACCTGAGTATACTGATTGAACAGGCTCAGGATACTAAATGAAGAAAAATCTGTATGGACCATTTTCAGTACAAGTAAATTGACAAATTAGAAGAATCCCCATCAGACTCACTAGCAAGAGCAACAGACAATTTCACAATCATGAAAACACAAAAGAACCCCCCCCCCCCCCCCAAAAAAAAGACTTACGGGACGGCAAGACCTTCTTCTCAGTTTCTGTGAATCCCTTTCAGGCTTAAAAAAAGGAGTCCCCTCTGCGCTGTCACTACTTGAATCATAGAGACTGTGGGTAAAATCTTGTACTCTATCCATCTGCAAAAAGGGAGACATGGAGATATTTTGCTGTATGATTGCTGTATTTTTAATTGATAGGGAGACCATTCAGAGGTTGTCAGGTGAGCTAGACACCTATGAAAATTATTGACCAATATTACCCCTCCATCCACCTGCTGAGGCCCATGTCCAAACTGCCTTCCAGGTGAAGTAAACGTTGACAAAATTATTAAAAAAGAGTAACGTTTCAGTTTTCATGCATTTGATTGTTAAATTTAATGACTTCACAGCAAATGATTCATCATAATGATATAGTGTCATTCCTGTAGACATGGAACTACTCAAGAGAGAGGGAGAGATTAGTCAATAATTTTCCGAAGTGTCTTCCTCACCTCACAATTGTCTCCCTATCAATTAAAAATCAGCAATCAGTCAGAAAAGAAGAGTCGAGCTTCTCTAATAAATGTTTACTGATTGATTGTTGGTGATCTCTATTTAATTGATAATTAATGCACCAGGCGAGGAGGAGGACTCGACCAGATTTTGGCAACAGAGACCGGCCGCGGAGTCCGGGAGTGATAGCGTCGGCCTACCGGGGTTTGTCCCGGTATGCTGGCTGATCAGTAGCCTACACCACTGGGCACGTTGTATCTTTTTTTTTTTTTTTAACCACACACCTGAGCGCTGATCACTGGACATCACTCCTGCAGGTGTTTATGCCAATCCAATAGATTCAATTTCAAATGAGTCCATTTAGATTCAGATTTTAAAAGCAATTGTTCAAAACAATCGATTCAGGTTCAAAGTGAATGATTCCCATTCAAATATAAAATAATTCAAATTCGCTTACTAGTGGCACAAAATTTATCACATAAGCAAGTTAATTATATTGTTAAAATGTGTTTTGGGGCTTACCAGAATGCTTTTTCTGCGTCTCAGTGGTGGAACAAGTTCATCATCCGATTGATTGTTGGAATGGTTGCTTGGAGAAGCCTCATCACAAGTTTATTTCACAACAGTTTCATCTGAATCGTACAAATGATCTGAAACATCTGGGCCAATATCATTCTGCCCAATAATAACATCCAGGTGTGGGGTGGGAGGTTCGTTTTCCATACCATCCTCATCAGTTTCATCACTATCTGGATAATCAACCAGTGAAAATCCTTGGACAGTAAATACCTAAAAATAAACAAAAATTCATTAAGTATGGAGTTAGAAAGGTTGGCCAAAGAAACACGGCATGGTCTGACTAAAAATCTAAATCCAGAAATGTGAACATCAGCCCTTTTAGACAGTGTACAATTATAAATGTTAAAATCAGAGTACAGCTATACTATAGTATTACAATACTATCATATAGTTGCCTGAGGAAGACCATTTGGATCGAAACGTTTGTTTTTTAGTCAATAAAAAAGGTAACTGTGAGCTTTAACCCAGTATGCAGATTTTCTTCTTTTTTCTACCCAGATGTTACCATAATGCATTAAAAGGTGCCAGACAAGAATGGGACTGGAAAGATGCCAGTGTGTGATACATTACCTGGCCTTTACAACCCAATAAGGTCACCTGACTACTTTAAAGCCCCATGAGCATTGGTCCATGGTCCAATTGACCATTACAGGGGTTTTCAGTGCATCAAATCAAAATATTTAAAATCAAAATTCAAATCAAAAAGATGCTTTAAAACATCTAACAGCTCAGACACAGTATACAATTACGAATGTTAAAATCACAGTTGAGGTCATGTCAGGTGTTGCCATAGTGCATTAAAAACAATTACAGTAAGAACTGGACGGAAGGGCCCCACATGGGTCAGACTACAGACATATGAGTGTGTAAAGGAGAGACTAGAGAAACAAATGTATTTGGAAGATGGAAGGACCCCATAAGAACATGACTGGAAACATGCCGGTGTGTGTGACATTACCTGGCCTTTAACAGCCAATATAAAGCCACATAAGCATTGGTCCACTTTAGTAATAGAACACCACCACCTACATGTCAGCATAGATGAATGTGTTTGAATGTACTTTTACCTGTGTGCAGGTCTGATCTGGGTTTGGTCCATCATTTAGCGTCTTAGGAACAGGGCTGGTCTCATTCTCTTCTGCTGCTGCAGGAGCTTGGGTTTTTTTCAACTGGATTGCAGATAAAGAAGAACTCATTTTAACACACATCACAGATCAAAGATTAAATGCATTTCCATAGACAGTCAAGAGTAATATTGGAAACATGGTTAATATTGGAGAAATACAAAATTTGCTTTTGCAACAAAAATTTTTAAAAAAGACATCTCTATACTTAATCTAACCAACTCACCTTACTGCGCCAAGGCCATTTTGAATCACCATAGTTGTAATCAATTTCATCTCCTATTTCTATTTTCTTCAGAGAAAAAAGGCACAAATGTGGTTTCATAACGCAATTTGGATTTTTGTGGTTGTCATTGACCAATCTTCCGAGAGATCCATCTTCTTTAGATGCATCCAGGCTGAAAAGTATCAGAAAAATGGTAATAGTTTTACATCTTTTTAAAAGTTTTATTGAAAGAGTTATTTTCAAAAGAATTTAAGAGTATTTGTGCTTAATTCATTCATCAAGTATTAAACCCTTGTTTCAGGGTTAACTCGTAATTTCTCTAAATCAATACAAAACATCCATCTTTCAATGTTTACCATAAGTGATGATTCTGCCACTGAAAGTCAAAGAGAAATGTGCTTTCAATCTCTGAGTATTTTCTTGACTTGCATTCCTCCTGTGTGAGGAGTTTACCCCTGTACTCCAACACGAAGTCCCCGGGTTCAATGGGGTGTGTGGCAAACACTCCTCTTCCTACAATAATATATAATAATTAAACATTTCATTCTGGGACTCAAAAAGAGATACTACAGTATTTTCAAAGTGAGGTTGAGGTTCTTGCGTCTAGTCAGTGTATTACCTGCAGACAATGCTCAGCACTCTCCCAGTTGTGATACACACTCTACAGGTAAAGTGCTTTTTTGATCAGACTTTATGTGGCCAAATTTTTTTTGTTGATGCAGACCCATCCACATCAATGCATCACTGAGGTCCTGTCTATGCTCTGTTCGGTTCCCCTAATGGAGTCATGACCTGTAATTTTCACTTTTCCACGAGAATCAATGTATGTTATGATTGCCTAACGATTATACACTGGCCGGGAAGCCGATATTTAAAAGTTAAGCGTTTGTTTACCCCTGGGTTTGTAAACCAGCCCACATGCACGCACACTCAAATACGAGATTTTAATTTCTGCCCCGACTTGACGTCAAGACGGGGCAGGATATACCATATATGGACTCCGCAGACCTATGCTGCAGGAAGCCCGCCCTGCCCCTCTCCCCCTCATATTCAGTCGCGAAAGATGCAGAAACGTGCACACGTGAGTTGCTCTGTTGTTGACTGCCAGAATCAACATGTAACTCAAATGTGTTTTCTCTCCCAAGAACGGACCAAGCTGTCAGGGACCAGTGGATTAAATTCATTTTTAATGACGCGGTTCCTACAACCCTTCCCACTGGCTTAACGTTAGGTGTCTGTGCTAATCATTTTACGCCGGAATCGTTCACAAATTTAAATGTCTAAAAAACCACAACGTGAAACAAGGCAAAAACACCACATAATATCAAACGTTGATCTCAATAACCACTGTAAGCTGATAAAAAAAAGTAGACTACATCTCTGTTAATGTAATCTACATTAAATAAAATGTATAATGTATGTCTCAGTCAAAATGATTGTCTTTACCATTCAGAGACATCTTGATGTAGACGTCCTTCCATCGCCTCTACATCTTCCCTTTCCAGCTCAGGTTCAGAGTCTGGCTCGTGCATATACGGTTGAATTCCGTAGGTCGCGGCCAGGTCGGGTTCATTCACAACTTGCGCCATGATGTCATTTTGGAATGATATGCTGAAGTTACCTGCGGTGTCAACCCCCCTCCTTCCTGCCACCAATCAACGCGCCCCTCATTTGCATTATTAAAATGACATAAACAGACAGACAGATGTACTATATTGATCCAAAACTGGAAAATTACATTGTAGCCGCAGCAAGGCATGAAACTAAATATTAAATAGCAATATAAAAAACAGAAAGTATTCCTGATTTACAAAATAAATATAGGACACAAAAAAGCAATATAACAAACGTAGAGACTAGTTAAATAATGTATTGTGCAAATGAGCTTTAAAGACCCACTCCGATGAAAATCATGTTTTTCGTGTTGTTAACATGTTCTTGTGGCATTTTTCGAAAGCTAGAGGACATATCTTTAGAAAATTAAGCTCACAATTGCATTTTTGAGTATTTCTGCATTCAAATGGCTGTGAACCAATGGCAGTCACTAAAAGGCAGCCTAAAACAGACTGGAGTTGTGATGTAATAACTCTGGGGGGGCCACAAGCTCCTGCCCCACTCCGCTCAGGTTCTGAGGAGTAGAGAAGACGATGGCGGATCAACACCTGTGTGCTGTAGTGGGTTGCAGTGCTAAGAAGAGAGATATTGGTATTAGCTTTCATAATTTACCGCAGCGCTGGCTCCGCCCACAACGCAGAGGCGAATTGCTAATGAGCTACTGCCGCTCTGCAAAAGCAAAGTCCTGGAAAAGAGCACATGTTTTTTGATTTGGGCTAAAAACTGCATAATCATAATTTAAAGACCACTGAGAACGCTTTAAAATAGCTCAAAAGATGATCGGAGTGGGACTTTAAGTTGCAGTGAACGAAAGGTGCATTGAAATTCGGATTGTCAAGTGCAATAACTTTATTAATTACAAATTTGTAAGAATTGGGGTTTGACACCCAGAGACTGTGAGGAAAAAACTGTATGCTGAAGCAGAAACAGAGAAGAAGAAAGTGCTACTTCATGGTTCCTGCATCATTTTAAAAATCAAAACGAATGCTTTTTAAAAACCTTAGGAGCTCAGTAAATGAAAAATAAGACCCAACAGGCCAAGGGAAACAACAAGAAAAGAACTGAAATTCATACATGTGAATGATGACATTTACTTTTAATGTTTTATAATGCAGATGTTTTATCCCTATTAACTTCGCCCTTTCCTTTCCATGTCACTTATTTGGGATCAATCAAGATGAAAATTTGCCTTAAACTCTAAACTGCAGCTAGTCTACCACAGCAATAGGCTCTACTTCTCTGGACACTTCAGTAGAATATTCTGACAAAGCACTCTGACAATCTTGCCTGGGCTGTAAAGTATCACACTCCCTTCAATCACTGTCTGTCTTTGACAAAGGCAAAAAAATAAAAAATAAAATAGGAATATATAACCTGAAAACACACAAAAACTGTACCCTGCCATTACATCAACAATAATACTGTAGTAAGGTCTGTTCAATAGGTGAAGGAAGAAAACGGGGTCGGCTGGTTTGAGACTCGTGATTTTTATTGTCCAAAAAAAGTAGATCACAAAAATAAGATAATTCTGCGCTGCAGACGCTTCTCAACACCAATCAAAAATAACTCTTTCCCCCAGCACTCTTTAGAACATAAAACAGCCCCACAAGTCTCAGGCAGTCCCTCTCTCCCGGCCACCTTCCCCAGGTGGCTTTTATCCAGTCTCTTCATGCCAATCACTGAAACGAGGCACAGGTGTTTGTCATTTGCCCTTCCCCCACTTATGCACCGCTCGTCTCCCTTCTCTCTCCTTCGTCACAGACCTCGCCCGACTCAGGCCGGGGAGCCATCCGGCCTGCAGCCCCCCCCCCCCTCCATTTCTGGAGAGAAAGTCAGCCACCACCATCTGCGCCCCCGGCCTGTGGACCACCTGGAACTTAAAGGGCTGTAATGCCAGATACCAACGGGTGATCCGCGCGTTAGTATCCTTCATGCGGTGGAGCCACTGGAGGGGCGCGTGGTCCGAACAGAGGGTGAATTCCCGTCCCAGGAGATAATATCGGAGGGTGAGGACGGCCCACCTGATGGCTAAACACTCTTTTTCAATGGTGCTGTACTTAGCCTCTCTCTTAGAGAGCTTGCGGCTAATGGACAGCACCGGCCGTTCCTCTCCCTCTATCTCCTGCGACAGGACCGCTCCAAGCCCCCTGTCCGATGCGTCAGTCTGTAACAAGAAGGGGAGAGAAAAGTCAGGAGAATGTAAGAGCGGGCCACCACATAGAGCAGCTTTTACTTGAGTGAAAGCCTGCTGACACTGCTCCGTCCACTGGACCGGATCTGGCGCTTCCTTTTTAGTGAGATCAGTCAGCGGGCTGGCGAGGTCCGAATAGTTAGGTACAAACCTTCTATAATATCCCGCCAGCCCCAGGAACTGTCTCACCTCCTTTTTGGACTTGGGTCTCGGGCACGTTGCAACTGCTGCTGTCTTATCAATTTGGGGACGCACCTGTCCGTGATCCAAGTGGAAACCCAGATACCTGACCTCCACACGCCCAATCGCACACTTCTTTGGGTTGGCCGTCAGCCCAGCCAGTCTCAGCGCTCTCAGGACAGCGCGCACATGCTCCATATGCCGCTGCCAGTCATTACTATAAACGACAATGTCATCTAGGTAGGCAGCGGCATATGTAGCATGTGGCCGGAGAATTCGGTCCATGAGGCGCTGAAACGTGGCCGGAGCCCCGAACAACCCGAAAGGAAGTGTTACGAATTGGTGTAATCCAAACGGCGTTGTGAAGGCTGTCTTTTCTTTAGATAGAGGCGATAAGGGGATCTGCCAATACCCTTTAGTTAAATCCAGTGTCGAATAAAAACGAGCGGTGCCTAGCGATCAAGCAGTTCGTCAATCCGCGGCATTGGATACGCATCGAATTTCGACACAGCATTAACTTTGCGGTAATCCGCACAGAAACGAACCGAGCCGTCGGTTTTAGGTACTAAAACTATCGGGCTGGCCCAATCACTGTTGGATTCTTCTACTACTCCCATCTCGAGCATTGCCTCTAATTCAGCCTGAACCACTTTTTTCTTGTGCTCAGGTAACCTATATGGCCGGCTGCGCACCACCACGCCCGGCTCGGTCTCAATATGGTGCTGAATGAGATTTGTTCGACCGGGTAGGGGCGAGAACACGTCTGCAAATTCTGCTTGCAACCTGGCTACCTCAGTGATCTGGGATGGTGACAGATGATCTCCCCCTGGAGCCAGAGCGAGAGAGTGATTTTTTTGTTTATTCACTTCTGGCCCGAGATCTTCTACCGTACCAATTACCGTCGCCAGCATCACTGACTCCGCCTCACACCATTTTTTAAGGAGGTTGAGGTGATAAATTTGACGTGCCCCGTTCCTGTTCGAATTACCTCATAATTGAGATCCCCGACTCGCTGTGTGACCTCAAAGGGCCCTTGCCACTTCGCAAGTAACTTGGAACTCGATGTAGGGAGCAATACAAGGACTTTATCTCCCAGTGAAAATTCTCTCAGTTTGGTTCCCCTGTTGTATACCCGGGCCTGTCTGTCCTGGGCCTGCAACAAATTCTCGCTCGAGAGCCGCCCCAACGTGTGGAGTTTTGTTCTCAGGTCCATGACATACTGAATTTCATTTCGACTTTCCGAAGGTCCCTCCTCCCAAGTTTCCTTCAGGACGTCTAGCACCCCGCGGGGCTGACGTCCATAAAGTAGCTCAAAGGGGGAAAACCCTGTGGAGGCTTGTGGAACCTCGCGTACCGCAAACAAGAGGGGTTCCAGCCACTTATCCCAATTTTTGGCATCTTCGTGAACGAACTTACGAATCATGGTCTTTAACGTGCGGTTAAGTCGTTCGACCAGGCCATCTGTTTGTGGGTGATAAACGCTGGTTCGAATTGATTTAATGCCCAATAATTCATACAGTTCGCGTAACGTACGTGACATAAAAGCCGTGCCTTGATCCGTGAGAATCTCTTTCGGGATCCCCACTCGGGAGATCAAACGAAACAGTGCGTCTGCGACGCTCTTGGCGGAGATGCTGCGGAGCGCCACCGCTTCTGGGTATCGCGTTGCATAGTCCACTATCACTAATGCAAAGCGATGCCCCCGTGCGGATCGTTCTAATGGCCCGATGAGGTCCATGCCAATTCTTTCGAAGGGGACCTGCATTAATGGAAGGGGTTGCAAAGGCGCTTTCGGGGAGGCCGGCGGATTTACCAGCTGACATTCACGACAAGCCGCGCACCATCCGCGTACGTTCTCGTGAATGCCCGGCCAAAAAAACCGAGCCATGAGACGGTTTAATGTTGTTGTTTGTCCTAAGTGTCCCGCCATGGGATTACAATGAGCCGCCTGGAAAAGCATTTCCCGACGGCTTTTTGGCACTAATAACTGGGTGGTATCTTGTTTAGTCTGAGCGTCTTGTGTCACTCGATACAACCGATCTTTTAAAATAGAAAAATACGGATAAGAGAGTGGACGGGCCGGTTGGAGGGGTTGACCATCGATAGAACGGACCTGTTCAAATGCATGTTTTAATGACTCATCCTGCGACTGCTCCAGAGGGAAGTCATCACGCTCTGAGAGGAGCAGCCTCTCTATGGCGTTCGGTTCCCCTGAATCAGACGGCAGGGGTCCCGGCTCCGCCTCTCCGAGCTGTACCGCCACGCTCCTTTCCTGCTTTTTATCCCCACCAGAGCCATCCGCACATAAATACCCCATTACTTCACTAAAAGCAGGCCAGTTTGTACCCAAAATTTGCGGATGTCGGAGGTGCTGGTTAACTGCCACTTCTACATTATGCTTTTGCCCCCTAAATTGGATTACAGCAGTCACTATAGGATATTTCACCACATCCCCGTGCACACACCGTACCTGAACCATGCGACTCATATCCAATGTCTCGGGCTGAATCAGGCTCTGATGGATCGAGGTTTGGTTACATCCTGAATCCACCAGAGCCGGATAGGTACCCCCCTTAATACTCACAGGTATTTGGTACCCGCCAGCCTGACCGGGGGCAGCCTGCGGGACATCCGGGACCTGGATCATTGTCCCTACTTCCATCACCGGACATCTATCCATGAAATGCCCCGGGTCCCCACAACGCCAACAGGCCGGCCCAGACCTACTCTCCACTCTAGTGGCAGGAAGTGGCTCCAGTGATTGGCGTGAAGAGAGCGGGGGAGTTGAAGCGGCATTGGACCCGGTGGTGGTCAGCCCCGCCCCCCTTGGCGGAGCTCGCAGCCCACCCGCGTTTTCCAGGCCGGACCCACCCCGTCCTCGGGGTGGAACTCTCTGCGGGCCTGGAGGACGAGACCTGGGGAGTGGAACGGGTCGAGGGGTAGCAGGAGAAAAAGAAGGAGAGAGAGAGACGGCTGGGAGGGGTTCGCCGACCCCTGGGCACACCACCATGTGGTCCTCCGCCAGCTGGATGGCCGAGTCCAGCGACGTCGGGCGGTGGCACTGGACCCACTCTGCGGTCTTCCTGGGCAGGCGAGTTATGAATTGCTCCAGTACCACACGGTCGATGATTCGCTCAACGTCGCTTCCCTCCGCCATGAGCCATTTTCGGCAGGAGTCCCGGAGCTGTTGGGCCATCACGAAGGGTCGGCCGCTTTCGCCCAGATCCAGGGAACGGAAACGTTGGCGATGTTGCTCTGGGCTCCGGCCGACCCGCTGTAAGATGGCCCGTTTTAGGTCGTCGAAGACCAGGAGGTTCCGGACGGGCAGTTGTTGGGCAGCTATTTGCGCCTCGCCAGACAGAAGGGGGATGAGGCGCACCGGCCACTGGTCCCGTGGCCACCCCCCTGCCTCCGCTGTCTTCTCAAATAAGTCCAAAAAGACCTCGGGCTCATCCTGAGCCCCCATTTTATTCAACGGCAGGTGGGCGGGAGCGACCTGGCGCGCTGTGGCCTCAGTCCGAACCTCCCGGTCGATCCAGCTCCGGAACCTCTCGCGGTCCTCCTGTTGGGCCTGGATGATGGCCTGGAACCGACGTTCCTGATCGGTCCTCAGATCCAGTAAGGCTTGATGTTGTTCTTGATGGAGGACCGCGAGGGATGAGATGACCTCCGCAAGAGGCGTCCCTGACGGAGATTGCATGGCGGCGGCTGCTTCTTCCTATATCCCGGGTTTTGGCACCACTGTAGTAAGGTCTGTTCAATAGGTGAAGGAAGAAGACGGGGTCGGCTGGTTTGAGACTCGTGATTTTTATTGTCCAAAAAAAGTAGATCACAAAAATAAGATAATTCTGCGCTGCAGGCGCTTCTCAACACCAATCAAAAATAACTCTTTCCCCCAGCACTCTTTAGAACATAAAACAGCCCCACAAGTCTCAGGCAGTCCCTCTCTCCCGGCCACCTTCCCCAGGTGGCTTTTATCCAGTCTCTTCATGCCAATCACTGAAACGAGGCACAGGTGTTTGTCATTTGCCCTTCCCCCACTTATGCACCGCTCGTCTCCCTTCTCTCTCCTTCGTCACAGACCTCGCTGAACCACGCCCCCCTTGCCACAAATACTTTTTTGCTTTTGAAATGCACAAGTTGTGTCAAGGAATCTTCTGCAACTTACCTTTGTAACGGTCAATGAATCTCGGCATAAACCCATCCTTGTCAGTGCAAGACAGAATGTATGTCTTTGCATCGTCTATAGGCTTTTTCCTCCTCCTCCTTGTGGACATAATGGCTCTGTGAAAATAATTGTAATTCGTACTTAGTCAAGGCAAATCTCACAAAAAGGTTTTTGAAAAATAGCAAGTCACAAAAAAAATCTATTATGTAAAATAAATAAATAAACAGACATTCATACAAACACATAGACGCTGCAATAGCTGTGTACTGAGCTTTGCTATTGCAGGATGCACATTGTTTAACATCAAACACGGGCTAATGAAATATGCAAATTCTGAAATGTGCACACTGAAAGCTGACCGAGCCTGTTGAAGCCGAGAAGTTAACTTGTTAGATGATAACCATGTTGTGCTGCACAGACACCCAGTAATCAATTTAAACTAGGGCTGTCAAACTTAACTTCTGGTACAGCAGCATGGCGGCGTTGCCACATGACCATTGACTGACATATGCAGCATCACATCCTTCCTCATACATACGCGCATGGATGGTTATGGGGGGGTCCAGGGTAGGCCGGTACCACCCAGACAAAAAGCTTGGTGAAAACGTCCCTTAGAAGTATTGAGTCTAAACAAGCAAAGGTTTCAAATCTTGCTACATTTGTTGATCAGTTGATCAGTCACAGTGATGCTCTGAAATTTAAGAATGTGTTTTTATTTGTTAAAAATGTGTTATATATATATATATATATATGGGTCAATGACGTGACGCCTACATTTTCTGTCCGACTGCATTTTTTCAGGCAAAAATGGGGGGGCACACATGGGTGTCTGGATCACCCTCCACCAAAAAAAAATCACCAGGTGCACACGGAGGTATGGGCTACTATTGGCATATTAGCATAGGTTATGCCAACTGCTAATAGTAATATTATGTCGCTAACGTTAGCTACATGGCAGCTAAACGAGGTAGCAAACATCACGATATAACGCCAAAATATGAACTCACCATAAAAACCTCACAATTCACAACCAACTCCACTTTTAACGACAAGACTTCACTGCACCCCGTCTCTGCACCGCTGTCATGTCCGTGGTGACATGTTATTAGGTTAAGCCAACTGCTAATAGTATTATTATGTCGCTAACGTTAGCTACATTGCAGCCAAAAGAGGTAGCAAAAATCACGATATACTGTAACGCCAAAATAAACTCATCATGAAAACCATGCCTAGCTTACCTTTTGCATGCAGAGGTCGGTATTTGTAAAAATATTCAGATTTCCAACCACTCCGTCTTCTTCTGTCTTCAATCTTCTATCAATTTCCGCAGTTTTCCTTACATTCGCGGCTGATTGTACAGTGCAGTAATTTCATTGGCCAAAGGTTTCAGATTCCCGCGGTGTGTATTCGATTTCGCGGGGTGTGTATATCCTGACTTCCGGTACAAAAAGGCTCGACGATACACACCTTCACACACTTACCCACTTTTTGCTACCTTACGGGCCACTTTTTAGAGATGGAAAAAAAAGCAATGGTAGCATCAGGGGAAGCTGCTGAGCTTATTTTAATTGAAATCGGATTGGGGCCCACCATTTTGGGCCCCACTCCGATTTTGGACCTCCTTAGGTGGATGTGCTCCCACCGATGGGAACCCACACCGACGTAAATGTTAGTACACACACGCTGGACACACACACACACACACACTTGACAAACATGCTGGACACATACTGGACACACATACAAACACACTGGACATTCACACACACACTTGACATTCACACACTGGACACACACAAACTGAACTCACACACACACACCGGACACACACACACATACACACACTGGACACACACACACACACACACACACACACACACACACACACACACACACACACACACTGTACACACACACACATACACACCACACACTGGACACACACACACATACACACACACACTAAACACACACACGCACTGGATATACACTCACACACACAAACAAACACACACACACACACAGTTAACCACAGACACACTGGACACACACACACACACATACACACACACACACGCAATGGATACACTACACACACACACACACATACACGCTGGACACACACACTTGCACACGTCTTCCTATAATAGTGAGGACTTTGACACAGGACCTTCAAATGAGGACCATCATTTCTGATAGAATTGGGAACAAACAGACACCTCATTCCAGCACTAAGTGGTCCCACAAACACAGATGTCACTTCAAACCTCCAATGAAAAAATAGACATGCAGGGCACCAGTCTAGTGAGGACCAGTGGTTGCTAGGCAGTTTATGGATCACAGGGTCTAGAACAGCTTCTATCCCAGTTCTATCTGCCTGTTAAATCAAGCAACCTAAACTGTTTTCATCATACTTTTACAACATGACTCAACCTTTTTTTATTTTAGGATCTTACCACTTTGCATTTTGTATTGATGTTCTTATGATATATTTGACTGTTTATGTGTATGTACCACAGGAGGTTGGTGGGACCTTAATTGGGGAGGACAGGCTTGTAACGGCTGGAGAGGAATGGTATCAAACACATCAAACATGTGGTTTCCATGGTTTCCATGTGTTTGATGCCATTTCATTGGCTCCGTTCCAGGCATTATTATGAGCCGTCCTCCCCTCAGCAGCCTCCTCTGGTATGTACTGTCCTATATGTGAGAGAGCTCCAACAAGGAATTACAATGTATGTATTACTTTTAATACCTGCAAATGGTAAATAAACTACTTGAACCCTTTATGAATGTCTGAAGACGACTAGGCTGTTGCCATCTGACAAAAAGTGGAAATATTACAGGAATATTCTGCAAATGTTGATGAAGACGTCACTCAATACACCCATTATATATGGACATATGCTCCATCATTGTACCATTATATATGGACATATGCTCCATCATTGTACCATTATATATGGACATATGCTCCATCATTGTACCATTATATATGGACATATGCTCCATCATTGTACCATTATATATGGACATATGCTCCATCATTGTACCATTATATATGGACATATGCTCCATCATTGTACCATTATATATGGACATATGCTCCATCATTGTACATGAATATATTGTACTCTTCATAATAAAACATACTTGAAACCAGAATAAAATGTTAATAGTGAAAACTATTCTGTTATTGATGTTACGTTGCCTCTCCCAGTCGCAGGTTGACGTTTGTCATGAATCTTGCCTAGGAGGCAGAACTGTGCAATTTCCTCTAGATATGCCAGCTGCAAAGTCAACATTGTCTACATGGTAAACATTAGTGTAAAATAATAGTGTTTTATGGTGTTAAATGAAGGTTAGGATTATCAGTGTGGTTAAGGTTAAAGTTGTGATTAAAATCTGATTGTATTACTTTGTGCCTGTGCCAGCTAGTGACCACTTTGCAGAACTGCCTCCAGAACAAGATTCATGACAATAAATTCCAACCTGCCTCCCAGTCATCCCCTCCTTATCTTTACAAGGCTGCAGAACATCAAGCTAGTGATGCGGGGGTTGTCTCATAACCCACAGTCCACAGGAGGGTAGATGGCAGGTTGAATAAAGACTAAATAATAGGCTACATAAAACAATACATCAATGTAGCATTATTGTGCAATTTACACTAAGTGTACAAAACATTAAGAACAGCTGCTCTTTCCATGACAGACTGATCAGGTGAATCCAGGTGAAAGCTATGATCCCTTATTGACGTCACTTGTAGATGAAGGGGGCGGGACAGGTTAAAGAAGGATTTTTAAACCTAGAGACAATTGAGACATGGATTGTGTATGTGTGCAATTCAGAGGGTGAATGGGCAAGACAGAAGATTTAAGTGCCTTTGAACAGGGTTTAGTCATTTCACCTCAGAGGCCCATGTCAACTTCACTTGAACAAATTAGATTTGTTTCTCATGCACATTCTGACTACATTCATAAAGTTGGTTGTGCTTCACAAGAGACTTACAGATATATTTAAAACTACTTTTCAAAGCCCACTGCTTAAAAAAAATAATGCTTTGACTCAAAGCGCATACACATATGCCTCACTGTAGTACCAAGTGCCTTAATCTGAGAAGGAAGATGCAGCAAGTAATGCTGTTTAGGTATAATATTTGCATCTAGAAACAGTTGTTTGAAATGTTTTAAATGTTGCTCTATTAAAAGCTTCAGCCTTGAAAGAGTTGAGAGCAATAATAGGTGAAAACAGAATCTCTAACAACTTAAGTACATTTGTGTGTAAACATTTTCTCCAATTTTGTCAATGAGAAATGGCAGGAACTTTAACAAAACCAGCATCTGCCCAGCTGACTGTTTCAATGTATTGTCATTTGATGACAGTGTATTGACAGATATGGGGCAAGGCTTATCCCTTGCATCCACAGGAGAACAAGGGAAACCAATAACTGCACTGTTGAATACGGCGTCTAAGTCCATATGCCCTGAAAGTACAAGATGCTTTAAAACACATTTGATTTCATATGGGGCAACACCTTCAAGAATGACATGCATGATGTCCTGTGGGGTTTGATTGATTATATTAGTGAGGAAATTCTGTTAGTTTTCTTCTCCTGTTTATGACATATGTCATTTTTAGATTGTCTTTCAGAAAGTCAGTATTTGCCTTTTCAATGTCATTACATTGCCTGTTATGACTTTGTCCTTTTAACAAACAAATCTTCATTCAATTGCTCCTGCATGTCTTCAAAGTTGCATTCTCAGTGCCTGCATTTACTGAAGACAAATCCCTCTCCTATCTTAAATCCAGCCACTTCATGCTGAACTAGAGTGTCTCCACACAGACATAAGTGCCCCAGAAATTGTCCTCTCACCATTTGCAGTGACAACCTGGACACCATCACACAGCTCAGTTAAGTCACGGTTAATCCTCTCAAATATCTCATCAATACCACAATGGGAAAGATCTTTAGATTTTACCATGTCAAGCAGACGAATGGCAGCAAGTCTTGATCTGTATTTAGGGTTGATGTTACCTAAGGTGTAATAAATCAATAACAATTTGTTTTTGTTTGCCCGAGATCCAAGAGGATTGCATAGCTCAATTTCATCTGTATATAAAACCAACTGAAATGCTCTGGGAAATTTCAAAAACAGTGGGTGCGACTTAAAAATGTCTCCACCAATGAAATCATGAAAAAATCCATCCTTGCATGTCTGTGGCCTCTTATCAATCATTGCAATTGTTCTTGGATGTGATAGCAGCTGCTCCAAACTCTTCACCAACGGTATATAATGAAAATAATGGTCCTTAATGGTAAGAACTCTGGAGGCTCCATTTTTCACATAACATACTGTTTGTTTTGAGACAAGAATCTCTGGTTCAACTGGTTCTAACAGTTCTTTGATTGTCTTATCCTGCAAACGGGTGGAAGCTATTTGACAGAAAGGGTCAACAAACTGGTCAAATATCCCCATTGCATCACTGTTTAGTTGATCAGGTCCCCAGAATGTCTCTCAATCATGTCTCTCATTAGCTGTTTTAGATGCTCCAATAATGCGGCCTGATATTGCTGGACTCCACTCACCATTTGGTTAACAGCTCTCTGGGGAGTAGAAAATAAACAAACAACAATTATACATTATAACATTCAGATAAAAATACAGTCAACATGCAAACTCACAGACACTTTTTATTAAAGTAACCCTTCAGTTACATATTGTTAGTGACATGCAATGATCAAAATAGGCTGTTTTCCAGCAAAACTATCATGAAGTAATATTGCCTTCTGCTGTTCTGCAGCTTTAAGACCTTGTTTACACTTGGTCTTAAAATGCGTTTTGAGCAATAGGATCACAAGTGGACAGTGCTAAATAAAAGTGGAAGTGTATTATGTTGTCTCTATTCTTAGCTCATGCTCAACAAATATAGTGGATGGGCAGATTTTGTAAGGAAAGTATGTGTGCATTTGCATAGTGGGGAAGTGAGATCCGATCACAAGTGGTCACTGAAGAAGCATGTGGAGACACATAATGTCAGGTGTTTCTCTGACATACCTTTAGCTGTCCACCTGTGATCGGATCAACCAAGATGCCGGGTCTGAACAGTGGCTAAGTCATTCTACAGTTTAAGCTTATTGCTTTTAAGCTTGCTACTAAATCAATGGCATAAATGACCTGTCAGTCGATGGGTTTCTCTGGCTTGAAGAAGAAATGCAGTTGCATGTTTAGAAAGGTCAACATTCATGCGACCTTCTCCATCTTCTTGAAATCCACTCTGAAGGAGATTAACAACAACATATTAAAACAGGGAAAATATTGTCATAGGTAAGCTAGCTAGCTAGATTTCTTCCTATAAAAAGGTACAAGATGGGTGTATTTTTACTGATTGGTGTCTTTATTTTGAGTATGTAAAATAACAACAAAAACAACAACTAATAAAAACTAAAGGCCTTTGAACTGAACTTGTATTCCGAATAAGCTATAAAGAGACAACTTCCTGTCACACACTGTCATGAAGACATGTCTCACCTGCCAGTTACAACTTTGTGAATGATAAGCTAATAATACACATATTACAGCCTCTATGCTTGATTCAAACTGTTGAAGGATAACCTGTCATTTTTAATTAGTTGTTTAAATGACCAACATTAACGTTATTGAAGTCTGGTAACTGAATTACATAACTAATAATTAAACTCAACAAATTAAACTAATAATCAAAGAAGTGAATTAATTTACCAATTACTGCATATAAATGAAGCATTAGACATTAGATCATAAGTGGACAATCTGTGGGGCGGTAAGCTGCGTTCGTCAACATAAATGTAACCATTAACTAGCCCATTTAAATCTCAGTAGGCTAGTTGTATTTGCGTTACTGGTTCGATTACTCGTTATTGACAAAAGTAGTAGAATTACAGTAACACATTACTTTCAACACTGCTATTACTTTAAAATTACAACCTGAACCTGTCATTGACAAAAACAAACATGTTTAGTGGACGTGCTTGGATCAGGCACAGTTGACCTAAATAAATGTTACGTTAAATTGTAGCTTGTGTAACGACTTACCGCTGGAATGACGATGCTTGAGCCCTCCGCTTCAGCCACAGGGCTTGCATTAGTTTGGTTGTTTGCGGCTGTCCTCTCACCTGCTCCAGGTAAACCGGGCTGTCCTTTCACCTGCTCCAGGTAAACCGGGCTGTCCTTTCACCTGCTCCAGGTAAACCGGGCTGTCCTTTCACCTGCTCCAGGTAAACCGGGCTGTCCTTTCACCTGCTCCAGGTAAACCGGGCTGTCCTTTCACCTGCTCCAGGTAAACCGGGCTGTCCTTTCACCTGCTCCAGGTAAACCGGACTGTCCTTTCACCTGCTCCAGGTAAACCGGGCTGTCCTTTCACCTGCTCCAGGTAAACCGGACTGTCCTTTCACCTGCTCCAGGTAAACCGAGGCGAGTCGCTCCTTCCTCCTCCGCCGCTTCAACTTGGAGAAGATGATGCGCGTGTGTCCGCTTCACGTGACAGTAGGAGGAGTTATACACCCTGGACTCACTTGGACGGCCATCAATCCTGAACACGACGTGGAAGTCAGGGCTGAGACTGTACATGGTGTTAATGTGACTAGGAAGTCAGGGCTGAGACTGTACATGGTGTTAATGTGACTAGGAAGTCAGGGCTGAGACTGTACATGGTGTTAATGTGACTAGGAAGTCAGGGCTGAGACTGTACATGGTGTTAATGTGACTAGGAAGTCAGGGCTGAGACTGTACATGGTGTTAATGTGACTAGGAAGTCAGGGCTGAGACTGTACATGGTGTTAATGTGACTAGGAAGTCAGGGCTGAGACTGTACATGGTGTTAATGTGACTCGAAGTTGTTGTTTCAGAGTCAATGCCACAGATATGTAGCATATGAAGCAACGCCAAATCATGTTGGAAGCAAAGATGTCACAGGCAAGAGTGGTCACAGGTCGGTAGAGCGAGACTGCCGTAAAAACTCGTTACTATGGTTACACCCGCCAGCTAGCTGCTGCAAAATGAGAATGTGGGCGTAAACTAACGGGCCGACTTGGATTTGAACTAGGATTGATTACCCAAAATAGAAGAAGAAGAACTAGGATTGATTACCCAAAAGAGAAGAAGAAGAACTGGCGCTGCTCCACATATGTGACCCTCTACAGCAGCACTGTGGGCCTCAAACTTTTTCTCCCATTTGTCAGTGTTATTTGGTCGGAACTGAATTGTCACATCACACCTTCTGTCACCTGTTGTGTGAAGTGTTATGTGGTCGGAACTGAATTGTCACATCACACCTTCTGTCACCTGTTGTGTGAAGTGTTATGTGGTCGGAACTGAATTGTCACATCACGCCTTCTGTCACCTGTTGTGTGAAGTGTTATGTGGTCGGGACTGAATTGCGCTTTGGGGATAATGTTGTATGTTGTGTTCAGACCAAAAACAAAGTGAATTTTTGCCTCCCGTTACTCGCGCCATTTTGTTCCCGCTAAATTCATAAACTGTGAAGACTAGTCAACTAATGGTGACAAATGACCAATTTTGGTCACTAGAAAAATTCTTAGTTGGTGACAACCAGAGGTGGGTAGTAACAAAGTACATTTACTTAACGAAGTACAGAGATGGGTAGTAACGAAGTACATTTACTTAATGAAGTACAGAGGTGGGTAGTAACGAAGTACATTTACTTAACGAAGTACAGAGGTGGGTAGTAACGAAGTACATTTACTTAACGAAGTACAGAGGTGGGTAGTAACGAAGTACATTTACTTAACGAAGTACAGAGATGGGTAGTAACGAAGTACATTTACTTAATGAAGTACAGAGGTGGGTAGTAACGAAGTACATTTACTTAACGAAGTACAGAGGTGGGTAGTAACGAAGTACATTTACTTAACGAAGTACAGAGGTGGGTAGTAACGAAGTACATTTACTTAATGAAGTACAGAGGTGGGTAGTAACGAAGTACATTTACTTAATGAAGTACAGAGGTGGGTAGTAACGAAGTACATTTACTTAACGAAGTACAGAGGTGGGTAGTAACGAAGTACATTTACTTAACGAAGTACAGAGGTGGGTAGTAACGAAGTACATTTACTTTGTTACATTACGAGTATTTTCTTTTGAAAAATTGTACTTTTAAGAGTAGATTTAAATGTGGGTACTTTGACTTTAACTCGAGTACATGTCTAATGAAAAACTGTATTATTGGGCGACGTTCCTCTCGTTACTTTATTTTAATGCAATACATTTACAATAATGTATACATTAAATAAGCTACCATTGTCCACAGTTTATGAACACCCGCCATCCCGTGGTAGTTTGTGTGTATTGCGCAGTGGTGTGGGAACTCGACTTGAAAACGAATGCCTTTGCCTGCCTTAGACACAGTTAACCAGTTTAAACATGCTTGCAGAAATATAAATGTGATTACATTTTGGAGAACAGACAGAAGAAGATCCGTCGATGTGCATTTGATCGTTGTTTGTGTTCAGATGTTCAGTAGCGGTCACGTGAAGAGTTTGAACTCTTTCTTCTCTGTGTCAATGGTTCCCTTTACATGCCTTTGAATGCAGAACTCTGCAGATTCACTTTATTTCCACATTGTCTAATAATCCAAATGTAGTTGTATAAGTTACTATTATACAAACCAAAGGACAGGTAATGATTTTCGGGCTACAGATGGCAGAAATAATGCTTGTCTCTTCTAATTATGATAATAACAGTAATTTAAATTATAAAATATCTAAATATAATTGTATATATATATATATATATATATATATATAGACCTATATGATATGAAATAACTAGCTGCTTGAGTAGTTTTTTCATTGGATACTTTTTACTCAAGTAACTATTAAGATTATTACTTTTACTTTGAGTAAATATTTCTAAAGTACTTGTACTTATACTTGAGTACAGTTTTTGGATACTCTACCCACCTCTGGTGGCAGCTCTAGTTATACTAGTAACGTCTATATGACATACAACAGCAGCCAATGAGGTATCTACATTTCTATAATAAGCTGGTTAGCACTAGCTACCTAATTTGAATGAAGTGTCAACTTCTAATAGTCTCATGCAGTTTCATTTCTAGGGCACTGTTTCATCTGTTTGTCTTCCAATGTTTTCATAGCTGCAAACATCACAGAGACAATGATGAGCACCCTGTCTCGTGAAGACTTGCCGGATCTTTTCCCAGATCCAGAGAACTTTATACGGAGAAAAGTGGTCTGGGTGTCTGTCATGGTGCGTTGGAGGAGGTCAGTTTCTCAGTTAAGAGGCCTAAACTAACCACCTATTTAAGTTGTCAGCAGCACATTGAACTAACAGCACAGTGTTTTTGGAACAGGCATGTTAGTCTACATGTGTTCAATTCAGTTTAGATTCATTGATAGGTGTTCAGTTAGTTGATGCAAGCGATTTCACCCCTAAAATGGAACATTGCTTATTTATACGTGTGCAGAGCTGTCAATGCTACATTGCATGTTGTGTTGACATCACAAAAAACACAAATGTTGCTTTTTGCAGTAGTTCATTATGTTTTATTTTACAGGAGGCCAAGAACACTCAAAATGATCGGGCAGTTCCTGCTTTAACGCATCACCCATGCGACAGACATCCACTCCTGTGAAAGCAAGTCCTGCAAAGTACACAATCCCTGAAAAGGTTGTGAAGTTATCCTTTCCAGAATATGTATGCACACCGACACAGAACTTGAGCAAGTCCGACAACAGTACTTTGAGTTGTCGAAGAGAGGTGAACAGCGCAACTGCCAGATGTCAAAGGAGCTCAGATGCCGGCTCATTCGAAACACCATGACCAGTGTGATTGCAATCCTGAGGGCAAAGGGGGATGGAGAATCACACAGATACCCATCAAAGCCAGAAATTACAGCAATGGCAAAGAGACTAGTACTGTACTACCCCATGCTGCAGGACCAAGGCCTCCATACATGGGTAAGTGAAATGCACCCAGTTTGATGACGGTTTCATGTTGGACATTTTTTGCGATTTGAAAAATTGATTGAATGTCTTGTGCAGGTCACTGTGTACAGACAGCTTTACAAAAGATTGCAAAATGTGAGATCCCCCCCAAAAAAGAACTCCAGATTGGAGACATTCAAAGAGGTGACCTGTAACTAATGATTGTTTTCATCAAAGATTCATCTGTTAATCATTTTCAAGGTTAATTGATCAGTTGTCTGGTCAATATAAAGTCCAAGGTGATGTCCTCAAAAGTCTTGTTTGATCCATAACCTAAAGCTGATCATTTCACTGTCATAGAGGACTAAAGAAGATATAAATTATTCACATTTGAGAAGCTTAAATCATATTTAGACATAAAAAATAAAAAAAAGACTCCAAATGATCAATCATGTCAATGTCCTGGGTGATCTGTCTCTAGTGTTTCCTCACTTCCTGTTCTTAACGAGTGCTGTTATTTTAGTGTTTGACTACAAAGTCATTGCTTTGGATGTGTGTGGGGATATTGATTTTTATTACGAAGCACTTTGTTACATTTTGTTTGTATGAAAAGTGCTATACAAATAAAGTCTGATGGATTGATTGATTTTGTAGTTGACAACTAATTGATTAAGTGACTAATCTTTGCAGCTCTACAAAGAGGCGCTGTCTTGATCAGTCAACAGACTGATAAAATGGGTTCAAGTGACTCAACAATCATTCTAGATGGGTCAACAGAAGGAAGTGGCAGCCCAGGCTCAGACAGTAAAGAAAGTCACTTAGAAGGTGAGTTTCAACTTTTCATTTACACATATTTGCCCTTGTGAGGTATTTATATTTTAGATGAACTAATAAACCCACTTTAATGGTCAAGATGACAGTCCTGACATGACAGAAGTAAAAGACATCAGAGGATAGGTATTTACACTACATTTGTACTGTTTTATTATCAATTTATTAACATTATTGTAGAAATTAAGTTTTAGCAGAAATCTGGTATTAATAAAAAGCTGGTATTGTATCATTTTGAACAGCTGGGTACAGCAGTACCTTTTAGTATCAGTCTACTGTGCAACATGACTTTCTATAACCTCTCCAGCAGAGCAAATAATGTTATGTATTTAAAACCCATGTGTCTCATTAGTGGCATTTTGCTCTTTTTAATTGAATGTAATTTTTGGTTCCAAAATACCGAAATGATCCTTAAAGTACTTTATCCTATCAGAAATATGTGTGTGTTATGTTTTGAAGGAAAAAGAAGATCCCAAAGCCTACCTGAAGAAGCACCCTCTGCCCTGTCCAGTCCTGATGGTGAGTTTGTCCAACTGCCTCATGACTGTGTGTAGTGGGGGGGTGCGCATCTTTGTAGGGGTGTACTTGTGTGCCTACATGCAATTGTATGTGATTGCATGACCATATGAGTTTCGAGCAAATAGTTCTCATGCATTATTATACAAAATATTTTTGTTATGGCATTTAAATGGTTAAAATTCAAAAAATGAATAGGTATTTGGTAGTTAGGATCAGGGCTGATAACAAGTCTGCAGATGTTGACAGTCCAGACACCAGTCCAGCAACCTTGGCCAAGCATTACAAGACCCTACAATCTTTGTATAAAAGAAAACATCCAAACCACCAGGATGTCTCTCATCTCTTGGATTTGGAATTTGTAGCCAGAAGAGCATTCATTGATTCAAATACCGTTCGCGAGGAGGACAGACACGAGAAGATTCTAGATGCATATCCTTGTTTCAAGGACGTTGGACATGTAAGTCACTATTGACTGCATGATTAAAACCATTGTATCACACACAATGTTTAAAATACCAATTATATTCAAATGTCTGTATTGGTATATTTGATATTTCATAGGTGATGGAGGAGCTTAAACACATTTTGGATGCAGATAATACCAACTTCATCAATGAACTAAAGGGAAGATGGCATGACTTCTGCCAGAAGGTGCAGTTTTTTGGTGTATGGAAAAAGGTGCTGAAACCATTCCCAATGGGACAAAGGTAGGTGTCACGAGAATTTCTGTCTCATTGTTCTAAATGAACTATCACTCTAGCTTTGATTAATTCCCAGAGGTTGTAAGATTCTGGTTAATAAAGAATTAAGCAAAGTCTCAGTCTGCAACAGATCAGTCGTTTATTTAGAGAGTCTCCCGAAAGGAAAACACAAAACACTTTTATACCATGCATTCACAGTCAAGCCCCCACCCTGTTTTATGGCCTGCAAGTTCTCAGGATCTGCCTTCAAAGACCCTATTCTGTTATCTCAGTTCACTCCCTTCAAGACCCTCTTCAGTTGCTAATGTTTACCCACACCTCGAAGACCAGGCCCCAATCCTGATGGATGGGGCCCTGTGAACTTTTATGGCCGCATAATCTCCTGCAGGCCTAACAGCCTTCACAAATGGTCTGTCTACTTCATTGTCTTAACCACATCCTGACTCCTTTACCAAATGGTAACATTCTAACCTGGTCTGAACATCGTCTATGTTCCCACATTCTTAGAATCATAATCTTGTAATTCTAATACAACACATTACAACGTTTCAGGGTGAAATATCTTAGTCATTAACATTAAACATACAAATTCCTTTATCAGTAGGGAATGCTGTTTTCCTGTTATTAGTGAATAGGGTTTAGGGTGGACCTTCAGGCATGTTAATTGTCAAGTACATGAGCTAGTGTTTTGTTGTCCTTCTTTTTCCTCTATGATGGCTGTCCCATTATTTGCTGATTTCTTTTTTTTTTTTAAGCATTGTGTCTGTTGTATACCTTTTATCAGATTTGACCTTGTGTAAGTAATGAATCATTTCCTGTACAGCTGAACAGGCTCTTGAGATCCTACGTGTGCTGCCATCACTGTTCCCCTCCACCTCTGCTCCTCCAAAGAGGGTACGAGATGCGAGTGAGGCTCTGGTGCATGTCCTCGAGGTGAGCTGTGTAAAATGTTGCAGGATCGTTTTGACTGCAGTATCGGGAAAAAACTATAACTGAAGGTGCTGCCCCTGACGACTCCCAATGTATTTCCTATTCACATACTGTATGTTCTAAGCCTTCAAAGACACCTAAACATTTGTTTTAAGAAAGAGGATTTTCACTGGGTAGATTTCTTGGCTGTGTCACAGTATGTAGAAAAATGGGTGCATTACATGGTAGCAGGTTTTATCACCCTAATGATAACCAAGCAAGACTAGCCTAGCCTTGGTTTTTACTTCTTTTGGAAGGCTAGACGTGTGTAAACAGTAAATGCATTGGGGATAGTTAAAAACAGCACTTTCAGATGGAGCTTTCTCAGTACTGTAACTTCTGTCAGAATTTTGCTTTAAGTTATGTGTTTGTAAACAAGCCTCTACCCTAGGTTCCAAATGACCAAAATACATTATCCTGACAGAAGGATGTCTGTGTTATGTGTTACAGGAAGGAGAAGACCCCAATTCCTACTTGAAGAAACGCCCTCTCTCCTGCCCAGTCCTGATTGTCGGTCTGTCCAACTTCCTCCTAGCGGTAGGAGATGTGGCAATAACCACCTTTCCAAAAGACAAGCTTACCGACAGTGCTTTATACCTTATGGCCTACTATTATACCCTACACCTGACTTATCCAAAGTGTGTAGCCACTCTGCTTTCAGTCATACAGACGGAGGTCCTCTTAGACACAATGCATGAGAGAGATCTCACATCGTCTTACAAGAAGAGCATGGCCGAGTGGAAAGCTTTTATTGGCCAATAAAACCAGTGGTCAGATATGTTGTTAGGATAGCACTTCCTGTCTCCCTCCAAGGGTTCTACAGTCCATGTTCATTGCTATTGATTCTTGGTCAGAATTTGGCTAAGTTAGCCCAGTGTTAATTTGGGCTGCACGACAATATTAGCCAACATGCCGTTATCCTGTGATGTTATATTGTGTGTGTGTTGTTTGCACAATTCAGTGCAGATTCTGCTTAGTTTTAAGTTTATTTGAACTTTTCAGTAAATATAGAGTTTAAATAACTAGTTGTCTGTTCAGCAGATGCAGTCACTAATTTAGACACATCTACTGAGAAAGAGTAAACTGACTAAGCAGTTAAGTTGGGATAAAAGTGAACATAGTGGTATCGGTTATTGTCCAGTTGAGTTGTAAAATATTAACATAGTGGTATCGGTTATTGTCCAGTTGAGTTGTAAAATATTAACATAGTGGTATCGGTTATTGTCCAGTTGAGTTGTAAAATATTAACATAGTGGTATCGGTTATTGTCCAGTTAAGTTGTAAAATATTAACATAGTGGTATCGGTTATTGTCCAGTTGAGTTGTAAAATATTAACATAGTGGTATCGGTTATTGTCCAGTTGAGTTGTAAAATATTAACATAGTGGTATCGGTTATTGTCCAGTTGAGTTGTAAAATATTAACATAGTGGTATCGGTTATTGTCCAGTTAAGTTGTAAAATATTAACATAGTGGTATCGGTTATTGTCCAGTTGAGTTGTAAAATATTAACATAGTGGTATCGGTTATTGTCCAGTTGAGTTGTAAAATATTAACATAGTGGTATCGGTTATTGTCCAGTTGAGTTGTAAAATATTAACATAGTGGATATCGGTTATTGTCAGGTTGAGTTGTAAAATATTAACATAGTGGTATCGGTTATTGTCCAGTTGAGTTGTAAAATATTAACATAGTGGTATCGGTTATTGTCCAGTTGAGTTGTAAAATATTAACATAGTGGTATCGGTTATTGTCCAGTTGAGTTGTAAAATATTAACATAGTGGTATCGGTTATTGTCCAGTTGAGTTGTAAAATATTAACATAGTGGTATCGGTTATTGTCCAGTTGAGTTGTAAAATATTAACATAGTGGTATCGGTTATTGTCAGGTTGAGTTGTAAAATATTAACATAGTGGTATCGGTTATTGTCCAGTTGAGTTGTAAAATATTAACATAGTGGTATCGGTTATTGTCCAGTTGAGTTGTAAAATATTAACATAGTGGTATCGGTTATTGTCCAGTTGAGTTGTAAAATATTAACATAGTGGTATCGGTTATTGTCAGGTTGAGTTGTAAAATATTAACATATTGGATATCGGCAAAAAGTCTAGTATGGTGCATCCTTAAGGATGATGTTACAATGGTTAATGGTGTATTGAGGGACTAGTTGTTCATGTAAGCTCAGAACCTTTCATTTGAATGTTACAATATTAATCATTTGTATTAAGAATGAATGTCACATGTGGAGCAGTTTTAGTGTGTCTAGTGTGTCTAGATGCTGTGAGTGTGTCTGTGCAAAGCACAGATTTTGTACGTGTATTGAGGGGCACATTGGTCAGATGTTTGGACCTGACCTTAACTCACTCACATATTTGGCATGTTCTGCTATGTTTTCATATTGCAGTTCCATAAATACTGTGAGCCAAAATGTTGAGAAAAATGAAGCTGTTTCCCTTTTATGCAGTCCTCTGGGACTTTTTGCTGTTTAAATAAAAAGGTTGGTTAAATGCAAGTCTAGTTTTAATTTTTTCTGTCTTATAAGTAGTAGTTAATGTCTTGAATCTAGTAGGTAAATGTCTTGAATCTAGAACAGTATTACTTTTGTAGAGCTTACAATAAGGTAAATACACTTGAGATGATGACAAGATGGTAAATGTTGGCTTATTATGGCAAAAGAGCACTGCCTAATACGAGTCAGGAATGCTAACTTCAAGACATTTTGTCTCAAAATGCCAGTTTCCATTCTTATTTCAAGTTGGTGGTGACTTAAATCTAGAACAGTGTAACAATTATAGAACTACATTTTTTTTCAATACACTTGAAACAAACAGGATGACAAAAAAAAGGTGCTACTTTTGAGGGGAAAATACTATTTTTGAGCATGACAAGCTTATTATGAGACACAAAACATCACAATACTAGTAAAATACAGCTAAAAATTAGTTTTCCCAGCTAATTTCAAGATCACTCATATCTTGTATGGCTTAAATATAATGTCTTATTTCAAGAAATCTTACCAAGAGAATTTTCACTTGTTCCATTGGCAGATTTTTTTGCTTATTACAAGCAAAAATATATTGTATTTTTTTTGCTTATTTTTGGAGTGGCCTTTTTTCCAGTGCAGCTTAAAAGTATGTATTGCTATGGTGATTTTATGAAGTAAACAAACAACAACCGGTAGAAAACAACACTATCGGTCTAAGTCACTGCATCTCAGTGCTAGAGGCGTAACTACAGACCCTGGTTTGATCCCGGGCTGTAACACTTTACATGTCGCGTTTATATTATTTTTATAGATGGGGAGGTTTCTAAAACCATAGAGGAAGAAGAACATATCAAGATGGAGTCTATAGGTCAGCCCAGAGGAATCCCTAATACATTTAAAGCTAGGAGTGAAATCTCAGCTGGTTTTAATTCAATTCTTGGTTGGATATTGCTTAATAAAAACATGTAACAATGATTGATGGACACAAGTGATGGTGCTACTGACCTTCTGAACTAATATCCAGTTCAGATCTATCTTAGGGAAGATGATGCAAAGCTAACTATGTCCTGAGGTGTCAAATGGGGGACAAGTTGTGAGAGTGAAGTATGTGTGTTTGGAATTCATATTATAGATATTGAATTGTTTCTTATTATGATAATATTGTGGCATAGTAACACTGCATGTTATTGAATAACTACACTGATGACTGCTACTAGTTATAGCACTGAAAAGTTGTCAGATTCCTCCTGAATATTTGACTTGCTTTATGTGTCTGTAACTTAGGGGTGTCATGTTACAGTTATCTAAGGAACATGCCCTTATCTTTATAGCAGGTTTTAGAGCTTACACTAAAATAGTTTCTGGAGATGGTGAGTAAAGAACCATGTTTTGGGGTTTTGTATTCAGGATGTGGTTATAATGGTTTTATTACACTGTTGATTTCTTCTGATGTTATAAGGGTTTTATTACACTGTTGATTTCTTCTGATGTTATAAGGGTTTTATTACACACTGTTGATTTCTTCTGACGTTATAATGGTTTTATTACACTGTTGATTTCTTCTGACGTTATAATGGTTTTATTACACTGTTGATTTCTTCTGACGTTATAATGGTTTTATTACACACTTGATTTCACACTTGATTTCTTCTGATGTTATAAGTAACTAAATAATAATGGTTAAATTAAGTCAGGTCTTCCCATTGTAATATTTCAGTAGAACATTCGTATGAAAAAGTTTGGGCACCCCTTACAATTTCCATGATTTCCATATATAAATAATTGGGTGTTTGGATCAGCAATTTTCATTTTGATCTATCAAAGAACTGATGGACACAGTAATATTTTATTTCAGTAGTGAAATGAAGTTTATTGGATTAACAGAAAATGTGCAATATGCATCAAAACGAAATTAGACAGGTGCATACATTTGGACACCCCAACAGAAACATCACATCAGTATTTAGTAGAGCCTCCTTTTGCTAAAATAACAGCCTCTAGACCAGTGCTTCTCAATCTTTTTTCAATAACGTACCCCCTATCAAATGTTTTCTCAGTCAAGTACCCCCTGACCGGCCCCAATCATTAGAGATAGAAATAAAAGCTATGACTACGATATAGTGATGTGTCATCATTGTGAGATTTATTAAACATTGTAAATGAAAAACATTTGCAATAATAAACATTTGCAATAATAAACAATGTATAATTACCGATCATGCAGTTTAAGTACCCCATGACTGGCCCCAAACATGTTGATAAAAGAAACCTATATAAATAATATATATACAGTGTGTATATATAGATGATGTTTATAACATTTTAGCTCAAAAACACTTGTAATAATAAACAACAAACTAAGCTGCACTTATAATTTAGTGCGAAACATGTGCTTGTGCTTCACTGAGGATCTTGGTCATCCTCGGTGGCAGGGAGGACAAAGCAGTGATCAGACTTTTTTCCAGGCCCAGTCTGTTTCTCTGCTTTGTTTTGATCACAGTCATTGCAGAAAATGCTCAGGGTACTCCTTTTTTACACACACCCAAAACTGCGTTAGAGTGGAGTTTTCATATTTTATCCGTAGGCCATAGTCAGATGACACATCCAAGAGTTTTTCCTGGTGACAGAGAGGGAGCTTGTTTCTGCTTTCTTCTGACAAAATAAATGGGTTTCTCACCCAACTGAGCTGTGGAGATTTCTCCTCCATGTCAGGAAAGTAGAACGTGGGTGTCCTTGCCCTGCAGACACACATTCATCTCATTCAATTTGCTGAATATATCTGCCAGATAGCACAGTTTTGCAAGCCAATCTTTATCTTCAAACAGGGTGGCATATGGAGATCTTTGCTCTGACAAAAAGGTGTGCACCTCCGCCCGTAGTTCCAACAGCCTGTTCAGTATCCTCCCTGGAGATAGCCAGCGCACTTCTGTGTGTAGCAGCAGTTGTGTGTGTTCAGCTCCCATGTCCTCACAAAGGCGGTGAAACAGTCGTGCATTGAGTGGCCTTGACTTGATAAAGTGAATCACTTTAATGCTGTCATTCAAAACGTCATGCAACACAGGACTTATATTTGTGGATGCCAGTGCTTCCCTGTGTATGACACAGTGATTCCACTGCACTTCTGGATGTTTATTTCTAATACGCGCCATGAGCCCTTTAACACGGCCTGTGATTGACGCAGCTCCGTCAGTGCAGACACTCCTGCAGTTTCTCCAGTCCAGCTCGTTTTCAATGAAGAAATGATCCACAACATTAAAAAGGTCCTCTCCTGTTGTTTTCCCCTCTAAGCTCTTGCAGAAAAGTACATTTTCATAAATGTCGTCGATATCCACATACCTCACAAAAGCAATGAGCTGTGCCTCGGTCGACTCATCAAGCTGGAGTGAAAATGCTTCACCAAGTTTTCCCACAACTTGTTCAACAATATCCGCTCCCATTCTTTCTATTCTGCGGGAAACGGTGTCATTAGACAAAGGCACCGTTTTTAATTTATCCGCTGCATTTTTGTCCAGCATTGTCTCAGCGGCTGGGAGTAGCGGCTGGGAACAGCGGCTGGGAGTAACAGGTCCTCAGCGATCGTGAACGGCTTTTTTGCTTTAGCCACGAGCAGTGACACCGCATATGACGCCTGTAGTGCTTTGGCTGATGTTGTGGAGACTTTTCGCATTGTTTCCTGCGATGATCTAAACTCAGCAAGTTTTCTCTTGAAAAATTCTGGTGGCTTTCCAACATGACACTGATGTTTGGTGCTGAGATGTCTCTGGAGGTGCGCCGGTTTCATCGAGCTGTTAGCTTGTTTCTCCCCACAGAAAAAACACAATGCCTGGGGAGGGTTGCCGTTTGTTGCCGTGAATCCCATCAAAACATACCCCTCCTGATATTGACAGTATTTTGTTGGCTCCACTTTGGCTTTCTTTTTTTCTTCATCCTCCCCGTTCTCCGCTGTAGTATTGCTACGTTTTAACCAGGATTTCATTTAAATGTCTGTTTGTTTCCAGTAAAGCAACTGGCTTCCCGCTCGGCGTGATTCAAATTCTTCTTCACTGATTTAGGTAGTTTACAATCACATTTAAAATAGAAATTTATATAAAAATGTGGTTTACATAAACATTTTATTAAACTTATTTTTGTATGATATTTTTAGTAATCATGGATGATTTTGTATATCTTTTAAATTAATTAATATTATCATTATTTTTTTTATTTTTTTGGGGTCGTTGTCTTGTTGAAATATCCAGCCCCGGCATAACTTCAACTTTGTGACTGATTCTTCAACATTGTTCCCAAGAATCTGCTGATATTGAGTGGAATCCATGCGACCCTCAACTTTAACAAGATTCCCAGTACCGGCACTGGCCACACAGCCCCACAGCATGATGGAACCCCCACCAAATTTTACTGTGGGTAGCAAGTGTTTTTCTTGGAACGCTGTGTTCTTTTGCCGCCATACATAACGCCCCTTGTTATGACCAAATAACTCAATCTTTGTTTCATCAATCCACAGCACCTTTTTTTCCAAAATTAAGCTGGCTTGTCCAAATGTGCGTTTGCGTACCTCAAGTGACTCTGTTTGTGGCGTGTGTGCAGAAAAGGCTTTTTCCACGTTACTCTCCCGTACAGCTTCTCCTTGTGCAAAGTGCGCTGAATTGTTGAACGATGCACAGTGACACCATCTGCAGCAAGATGATGTTGTAGGTCTTTGGAGGTGGTCTGTGGGCTGTTTTTGACCGTTCTCACCATCCTTCTCCTTTGCCTCTCCGATATTTTACTTGGCCTGCCACTTCTGGCCTTAACAAGAACTGTGCCTGTGGTCTTCCATTTCCTCACTATGTTCCTCACAGTGGACACTGACAGCTAACATCTCTGCGATAGCTTTTTGTAGTCTTCCCCTAAACCATAATGTTGAACAATCTTTGTTTTCATCTGATTAAATTTCATACAACTTAATATTGCTACACTAAAAATCTTTGTCTGGACAATACCCCAGTACTCAGCTTTTATTAGAAAATGAATGGCATGCCACTGAGATCATTTTCTGTGACGACAGATTCAATTATTATGCAGCCTCAGAGGGGTGCCCAAACTTTTTCATACGACTGTATATGTATATAGTGTTGGGTTTCCAACTATAAATGTCTATTGACAGGCTCTTATCAATTTGGTTCTTTGGGAGTATGAGCAGGTGCTGTCCTGAGAGTTTGTACTATTGCTGGCGTTTCGCCGCTCAGTACCAAAGGGGTGTAGACAACTCAGGACCAAAGGTTTTGAAACGATAGTGGAAGACGGTTAAGAGGTGGTAATCAGCCTACCCGTGAGGGAGGGGCTATGTATGCTATGTGACCACGAATGTGTATAAGAAGCGCAAAGGAGTCTGGGAAGATCAGAAGTCTCTGGAGGCTCCTCTGCTTTTGTTGCTTTCGTAATAAAAGTCTGTTACTTTTCCAAACTTTGAAAGTGCTTTATTTTTAAGAGAAAGAGGGAAGATGTTCTACAACATGGGTTATGAGACAGACAACCCCCGCTACATTGATGTATTGTTTTATGTAGCCTATTATTTAGTCTTTATTCAACCTGCCATCTACCCTCCTGTGGACTGTGGGTTATGAGACAACCCCCGCATCACTAGCTTGATGTTCTGCAGCCTTGTAAAGATAAGGAGGGGATGATTGGGAGGCAGGTTGGAAGTTATTGTCATGAATCTTGTTCTGGAGGCAGTTCTGCAAAGTGGTCACTAGCTGGCACAGGCACAAAGTAATACAATCAGATTTTAATCACAACTTTAACCTTAACCACACTGATAATCCTTACCTTCATTTAACACCATAAAACACTAGTATTTTACACTAATGTTTACCATGTAGACAATGCTGACTTTGCAGCTGGCATATCTAGAGGAAATTGCACAGTTCTGCCTCCTAGGCAAGATTCATGACAAACGTCAACCTGCGACTGGGAGAGGCAACGTAACATCAATAACACAATAGTTTTCACTATTAACATTTTATTCTGGTTTCAAGTATGTTTTATAATGAAAAGTACAATATATTCATGTACAATTATGGAGCATATGTCCATATATAATGGTACAATGATGGAGCATATGTCCATATATAATGGTACAATGATGGAGCATATGTCCATATATAAAGGTACAATGATGGAGCATATGTCCATATATAATGGTACAATGATGGAGCATATGTCCATATATAATGGTACAATGATGGAGCATATGTCCATATATAATGGTACAATGATGGAGCATATGTCCATATATAATGGTACAATGATGGAGCATATGTCTATATATAATGGTACAATGATGGAGCATATGTCCATATATAATGGTACAATGATGGAGCATATGTCCATATATAAAGGTACAATGATGGAGCATATGTCTATATATAATGGTACAATGATGGAGCATATGTCCATATATAATGGTACAATGATGGAGCATATGTCCATATATAAAGGTACAATGATGGAGCATATGTCCATATATAATGGTACAATGATGGAGCATATGTCCATATATAATGGTACAATGATGGAGCATATGTCCATATATAATGGTACAATGACGGAGCATATGTCCATATATAATGGTACAATGATGGAGCATATGTCCATATATAATGGTACAATGATGGAGCATATGTCCATATATAATGGTACAATGATGGAGCATATGTCCATATATAAAGGTACAATGACAGAGCATATGTCCATATATAATGGTACAATTATGGAGCATATGTCCATATATAATGGTATAATTAGTTTTTCTACATAAAAGACATTCAACAAATGATCACATTGGTATTTTAAGGTGTTATTGTAAGAGTTTAAATGTTTAAACAGAGGATACATCTAAAACAGTATTAAAGAGTGCAGTATGTTCTGAGTATGTTACTTTAACGTCAACTCATAACGTCACTATAACTTCATGGGAGTCTTGTGGAAAGACTGCATGTTGTTTTGGGTGTATTGAGTGACGTCTTCATCAACATTTGCAGAATATTCCTGTAATATTTTCACCTTTTGTCAGATGACAACAGCCTAGTCAAAGTCCTCACTATTATAGGAAGACGTGTGTGTCCAGTGTGTGTGTGTGTGTCTATTGTGTGTGTGTGTCCAGTGTGTGTGTGTGTGTGTCTATTGTGTGTGTGTGTGTCCAGTATGTGTGTGTATGTGTCTAGTGTGTGTGTGTGTGTGTGTGTGTCCAGTGTGTGTGTGTGTGTGTTTGTGAATGTCCAGTGTGTGTGTGTGTCTAGTGTGTGTGTGTGTGTGTGTCTATTGTGTGTGTGTGTCCAGTGTGTGTGTGTCCAGTGTGTGTGTGTGTGTGTGTAGTGTGTGTCCAGAGTGTGTGTATCCTGTGTGTGTGTCCAGTGTGTGTGTGTGTGTGTGTGTGTGTGTGTAGTGTGTGTCCAGTTGGTGTGTGTGTGTGAATGTCCAGTGCGTGTTTGTGTGTGTGTGTGTGTGTGTGTGTGTGTGAATGTCCAGTGTTTGTGTGTGTGTGTCCAATGTGTGTGTGTGTCCAGTATGTGTGTCCGTGTCCAATGTGTGTGTGTGTGTGTGTGTGTTCAGTGTGTGTGTGTGACCAGTGTCTGTTTGTGTGTGTGTGTGTGTGAGTCCAGTGTGTGTGTGAGTCCAGTGTGTGTGTGAGTCCAGTGTGTGTGTGTGTCCAGTGTGTGTGTGTGTGTGTGTGTGTGTGTGTGTGTGTGTGTGTGTGTGTGTGTGTGTGTGTGTGTCCAGTCTGTGTGTGTGTATGTGTGTGTCCAGTGTGTGTGTGTGAGTGTGTGTGTGTGTGTGCGTGTGTGTCCAGTGTGTGTGTGTGTGTCCAGTGTCTGTGTGTGTGTGAGTGTAGTGTGTGTGTGTGTGTGTGTGTGTGAGTGTCCAGTGTGTGTGTGTGTATGTGTGTAGTGTGTGTCCAGAGTGTGTGTATCCTGTGTGTGTGTCCAGTGTGTTTGTGTGGTTGTGTGTCTGTGTGTAAAGTATGTGTGTGTTTTCAGTGTGAGTGTGTGTGTGTGTCCAGTGCGTGTGTGTGTGTGTGTCCAGTGTTTGTTGTTGTGTGTGTGTGTGTGTAGTGTGTGTATCCTGTGTGTTTGTCCAGTGTGTGTATGTGTGTGTGTCTTTCTAGTGTATATGTGTCTAGTGTGTGTGTGTCTAGTGTGTGTGTGTGTGTGGCTAATGTGTGTGTGTGGGCGCGTGTGTCCAGTGTGCGTGTGCGTCTAGTGTGTTTGTGTGTGTCAAGTGTGTGTCCAGAGTGTGTGGTTGTGTGTTTGTGTCAAGTGTGTGTGGTTGTGTGTGTGTGTGTGTGTGTGTGTGTGTGTGTGTGTGTGTGTGTGTGTGTGTGTGTGTGTGTGTGTGTGTGTGTGTGTGTGTGTGTGTACTAACATTTACGTCGTGTGGGTTCCCATAGATAGATAGATAGATAGGTACTTTATTGATCCCCCGGGGGGGAAATTTCATAAAATCCATCGATGGGAGCACATCTACCTAAGGAGGTCCAAAATCGGAGTTGGGCCCAAAATGGTGGGCCCCAATCCGATTTCAATTAAAATAAGCTCAGCAGCTTCCCCTGATGCTACCATTGCCTTTTTTTTCCATCGCTAAAAAGTGGCCTGTAAAGTAGCAAAAAGTGGGTAAGTGTGTGAAGGTGTGTATCGTCGAGCCTTTTTGTACCGGAAGTCAGGATATACACTCCCCGCGAAATCGAATACACACCGCGGGAATCTGAAACCTTTGGCCAATGAAATTACTGCACTGTACAATCAGCCGCGAATGTAAGGAAAACGGCGGGAATTGATAGAAGATTGAAGACAGAAGAAGACGGAGTGGTTGGAAATCTGAATATTTTTACAAATACCGACCTCTGCATGCAAAAGGTAAGCTAGGCATGGTTTTCATGATGAGTTTATTTTGGCGTTACAGTATATCGTGATTTTTGCTACCTCTTTTGGCTGCAATGTAGCTAACGTTAGCGACATAATATTACTATTAGCAGTTGGCTTAACCTAATAACATGTCACCACGGACATGACAGCGGGGCAGAGACGGGGTGCAGTGAAGTCGTGTCGTTAAAAGTGGAGTTGGTTGTGAATTGTGAGGTTTTTATGGTGAGTTCATATTTTGGCGTTATATCGTGATGTTTGCTACCTCGTTTAGCTGCCATGTAGCTAACGTTAGTGTTAGGTTGCGTAAATTCAAATCTGGTATTGGAACATAAGGATTACTACACAGTTTAAATAATCCATGTATTTTATTCTAGCAAGCCCTTAAATGGTAAATATGAAGTTCGTATATAAAGGGGCTCGCTGTGACACCACGCAGGGCAAACAGAGAGAGAGAGAGGGGGGGGAGAGAAAGAGAGAGAGAGCGCAAGAGAGCGCGAGAGAGAGTCAGCGAGCAGCGCTATAGAAGAGCGCCTAGAGTAAAGCAGAGCCTAGAGAATGTCCAAGCTTCATATTACAACAAGACACAGTTCTATCATAAAACCCCCAGCTAGCACATTCCTTCCACATAGCTCCCCCCTACCCAAACCTACAGCAGTTCTAAAGATCTATGATCACACAATACATTCAGTTAATAACTCTTGTTGTAGATTAACATATTCATTAGCTAAACATGTATCAGCCCTTACATTAGCGACATAATATTACTATTAGCAGTTGGCATAACCTAATAACGTCACCACGTTGTTGTATATACGTTTGTTATATTGCTTTTTTGTGTCCTATATTTATTTTGTAAATCAGGAATACTTTCTGTTTTTTATATTGCTATTTAATATTTAGTTTCATGCCTTGCTGCGGCTACAATGTAATTTTCCAGTTTTGGATCAATATAGTACATCTGTCTGTCTGTTTATGTCAAAAGTCTGAGTTGCATGATGTTCTTACGCTTCACTGGTGTTACCTGCACTAAATGGTACACGGCACTCTCAGTTTAAAGGAGTCATAACCTAGTATTACCTTGGATACTCACGCTCTATTATAGTCTTTCAGGCCCTTCTAAAAAAGAAAAGTGGAAAAAAAATAAACACAGAGCTCCTCTGACCCTTATTTCTGAAGGCATTATTGTCTCGCGAGATCTGATGCGATATTTTGGCTGTCGTGGACGGTCATTTTAATAATGCAAATGAGGGGCGCCTTGATTGGTGGCAGGAAGGAGGGGGGTTGACACCGCAGGTAACTTCAGCATATCATTCCAAAATGACATCATGGCGCAAGTTGTGAATGAACCCGACCTGGCCACGACCTACGGAATTCAACCGTATATGCACGAGCCAGACTCTGAACCTGAGCTGGAAAGGGAAGATGTAGAGGCGATGGAAGGACGTCTACATCAAGATGTCTCTGAATGGTAAAGACAATCATTTTGACTGAGACATACATTATACATTTTATTTAATGTAGATTACATTAACGGAGATGTAGTCTACTTTTTTTTATCAGCTTACAGTGGTTATTGAGATCAACGTTTGCTATCATGTGGTGTTTTTGCCTTGTTTCACGTTGTGGTTTTTTTAGACATTTAAATTTGTGAACGATTCCGGCGTAAAATGATTAGCACAGACACCTAACGTTAAGCCAGTGGGAAGGGTTGTAGGAACCACGTCATTAAAAATGAATTTAATCCACTGGTCCCTGACAGCTTGGTCCGTTCTTGGGAGAGAAAACACATTTGAGTTACATGTTGATTCTGGCAGTCAACAACAGAGCAACTCACGTGTGCACTACGTTTCTGCATCTTTCGCGACTGAATATGAGGGGGAGAGGGGCAGGGCGGGCTTCCTGCAGCATAGGTCTGCGGTGTCCATATATGGTATATCCTGCCCCGTCTTGACGTCAAGTCGGGGCAGAAATTAAAATCTCGTATTTGAGTGCGCGTGCACGTGGGCTGGTTTACAAACCCAGGGGTAAACAAACGCTTCACTTTTAAATATCGGCTTCCCGGCCAGTGTATAATCGTTAGGCAATCATAACATACATTGATTCTCGTGGAAAAGTGAAAATTACAGGTCATGACTCCTTTAAGGGAACCGAACAGAGCATAGACAGGACCTCAGTGATGCATTGATGTGGATGGGTCTGCATCAACAAAAAAAAATTGGCCACATAAAGTCTGATCAAAAAAGCACTTTACCTGTAGAGTGTGTATCACAACTGGGAGAGTGCTGAGCATTGTCTGCAGGTAATACACTGACTAGACGCAAGAACCTCAACCTCACTTTGAAAATACTGTAGTATCTCTTTTTGAGTCCCAGAATGAAATGTTTAATTATTATATATTATTGTAGGAAGAGGAGTGTTTGCCACACACCCCATTGAACCCGGGGACTTCGTGTTGGAGTACAGGGGTAAACTCCTCACACAGGAGGAATGCAAGTCAAGAAAATACTCAGAGATTGAAAGCACATTTCTCTTTGACTTTCAGTGGCAGAATCATCACTTATGGTAAACATTGAAAGATGGATGTTTTGTATTGATTTAGAGAAATTACGAGTTAACACTAAAACAAGGGTTTAATACTTGATGAATGAATTAAGCACAAATACTCTTAAATTCTTTTGAAAATAACTCTTTCAATAAAACTTTTAAAAAGATGTAAAACTATTACCATTTTTCTGATACTTTTCAGCCTGGATGCATCTAAAGAAGATGGATCTCTCGGAAGATTGGTCAATGACAACCACAAAAATCCAAATTGCGTTATGAAAAAAATCATAGTTGACAACAAACCACATTTGTGCCTTTTTTCTCTGAAGAAAATAGAAATAGGAGATGAAATTGATTACAACTATGGTGATTCAAAATGGCCTTGGCGCAGTAAGGTGAGTTGGTTAGATTAAGTATAGAGATTTCTTTTTTTAAATTTTTTGTTGCAAAAGCAAATTTTGTATTTCTCCAATATTAACCATGTTTCCAATATTACTCTTGACTGTCTATGGAAATGCATTTAATCTCTGATCTGTGATGTGTGTTAAAATGAGTTCTTCTTTATCTGCAATCCAGTTGAAAAAAACCCAAGCTCCTGCTGCAGCAGAAGAGAATGAGACCAGCCCTGTTCCTAAGACGCTTAATGATGGACCAAACCCAGATCAGACCTGCACACAGGTAAAAGTACATTCAAACACATTCATCTATGCTGACATGTATGTGGTGGTGTTCTATTACTAAAGTGGACCAATGCTTATGTGGCTTTATATTGGCTGTTAAAGGCCAGGTAATGTCACACACACCGGCATGTTTCCAGTCATGTTCTTATGGGGTCCTTCCATCTTCCAAATACATTTGTTTCTCTAGTCTCTCCTTTACACACTCATATGTCTGTAGTCTGACCCATGTGGGGCCCTTCCGTCCAGTTCTTACTGTAAATGTTTTTAATGCACTATGGCAACACCTGACATGACCTCAACTATGATTTTAACATTCGTAATTGTATACTGTATCTGAGCTGTTAGATGTTTTAAAGCAATATTTTGATTTGATCCACTGCAAACTCCTGGAATAGACGTGAGCTGCTTTTTAGTCCATGCTCTCAGTTGAAGTTCAGTGCTGTTTCACCATTAGATGACCTTATTAGCCTGTGAATGTCTCTTCATACAGTTCTGAGTCTCTTCTTGTCTGTCTATTTCAGGTGAAAGGCCTTCAGACTCCTGCTGCAGCAGTAGAGAATGAGACCAGCCCTGTTCCTCAGATGCTAAATGATGGACCAAACCCAGATCAGACCTGCACACAGGTAAAAGTACATTCAAACACATGCATCTATGCTGACATGTATGTGGTGGTGTTCTATTACTAAAGTGGACCAATGCTTATGTGGCTTTATATTGGCTGTTAAAGGCCAGGTAATGTCACACACACCGGCATGTTTCCAGTCATGTTCTTATGGGGTCCTTCCATCTTCCAAATACATTTGTTTCTCTAGTCTCTCCTTTACACACTCATATGTCTGTAGTCTGACCCATTTGGGGCCCTTCCGTCCAGTTCTTACTGTAATTGTTTTTAATGCACTATGGCAACACCTGACATGACCTCAACTGTGATTTTAACATTCGTAATTGTATACTGTGTCTGAGCTGTTAGATGTTTTAAAGCATCTTTTTGATTTGAATTTTGATTTTAAATATTTTGATTTGATGCACTGAAAACCCCTGTAATGGTCAATTGGACCATGGACCAATGCTCATGGGGCTTTAAAGTAGTCAGGTGACCTTATTGGGTTGTAAAGGCCAGGTAATGTATCACACACTGGCATCTTTCCAGTCCCATTCTTGTGGGGCACCTTTTAATGCATTATGGTAACATCTGGGTAGAAAAAATAAGAAAATCTGCATACTGGGTTAAAGCTCACAGTTACCTTTTTTATTGACTAAAAAACAAACGTTTCGATCCAAATGGTTTTCCTCAGGCAACTATATGATAGTATTGTAATACTATAGTATAGCTGTACTCTGATTTTAACATTTATAATTGTACACTGTCTAAAAGGGCTGATGTTCACATTTCTGGATTTAGATTTTTAGTCAGACCATGCCATGTTTCTTTGGCCAACCTTTCTAACTCCATACTTAATGAATTTTTGTTTATTTTTAGGTATTTACTGTCCAAGGATTTTCACTGGTTGATTATCCAGATAGTGATGAAACTGATGAGGATGGTATGGAAAACGAACCTCCCACCCCACACCTGGATGTTATTATAGGGCAGAATGATATTGGCCCAGATGTTTCAGATCATTTGTACGATTCAGATGAAACTGTTGTGAAAGAAACTTGTGATGAGGTTTCTCCAAGCAACCATTCCAACAATCAATCGGATGATGAACTTGTTCCACCACTGAGACGCACAAAAAGCATTCTGGTAAGCCCCAAAACACATTTTAACAATATAATTAATTTGCTTATGTGATAAATTTCGTGCCACTAGTAAGCGAATTTGAATTATTTTATATTTGAATGGGAATCATTCACTTTGAACCTGAATCGATTGTTTTGAACAATTGCTTTTAAAATCTGAATCTAAATGGACTCATTTGAAATTGAATCTATTGGATTGGCATAAACACCTGCAGGAGTGATGTCCAGTGATCAGCGCTCAGGTGTGTGCTTAAAAAAAAAAAAAAGATACAACGTGCCCAGTGGTGTAGGCTACTGGTCAGCCAGCATACCGGGACAAACCCCGGTAGGCCGACGCTATCACTCCCGGACGCCGCGGCCGGTCTCTGTTGCCAAAATCCGGTCGAGTCCTCCTCCTCGCCTGGTGCATTAATTATCAATTAAATAGAGATCACCAACAATCAATCAGTAAACATTTATTAGAGAAGCTCGACTCTTCTTTTCTGACTGATTGCTGATTTTTAATTGATAGGGAGACAATTGTGAGGTGAGGAAGACACTTCGGAAAATTATTGACTAATCTCTCCCTCTCTCTTGAGTAGTTCCATGTCTACAGGAATGACACTATATCGTTATGATGAATCATTTGCTGTGAAGTCATTAAATTTAACAATCAAATGCATGAAAACTGAAACGTTACTCTTTTTTAATAATTTTGTCAACGTTTACTTCACCTGGAAGGCAGTTTGGACATGGGCCTCAGCAGGTGGATGGAGGGGTAATATTGGTCAATAATTTTCATAGGTGTCTAGCTCACCTGACAACCTCTGAATGGTCTCCCTATCAATTAAAAATACAGCAATCATACAGCAAAATATCTCCATGTCTCCCTTTTTGCAGATGGATAGAGTACAAGATTTTACCCACAGTCTCTATGATTCAAGTAGTGACAGCGCAGAGGGGACTCCTTTTCTTAAGCCTGAAAGGGATTCACAGAAGCTGAGAAGAAGGTCTTGCCGTCCCGTAAGGGGGGGGGGGGGGTATGGTTCTTTTGTGTTTTCATGATTGTGAAAATGTCTGTTGCTCTTGCTAGTGAGTCTGATGGGGATTCTTCTAATTTGTCAATTTACTTGTACTGAAAATGGTCCATACAGATTTTTCTTAATTTAGTATCCTGAGCCTGTTCAATCAGTATACTCAGGTTTTTTATATTTAATGTTGCAAAAATAGTTATTAACAGATGTGTGTTTGTTTTTAAAGATTCAGATGAATCTCATGGAATCGGATGACTCAAACTTAGGTAGCGAAGAGGAGTATATTCCAAATCCCATAGATGAAAGCACAGAAAGTGATAGCAGTATGGAATTAACCCTGGGAAAGGAAAAAAAGAACAAAGGTGCATCATCCAGTCAGAGCAAGTTTAAGCCCAGAGAGAGAAGAAGTAGGTCCTCCCGAGAGAGTGGAAGCGAGTCCTCCAGACAGAGCAAGTCTAAGCCCAGGGAGTGGAAGTAGATCCTCCAGAGAGAGTGGAAGCGAGTCCTCCAGACAGAGCAAGTCTAAGCCCAGGGAGAGTGGAAGTAGATCCTCCAGAGAGAGTGGAAGCGAGTCCTCCAGACAGAGCAAGTCTAAGCCCAGGGAGATTGGAAGTAGATCCTCCAGAGAGAGTGGAAGCGAGTCCTCCAGACAGAGCAAGTCTAAGCCCAGGGAGAGTGGAAGTAGATCCTCCAGAGAGAGTGGAAGCGAGTCCTCCAGACAGAGCAAGTCTAAGCCCAGGGAAAGTGGAAGTGAATCCTCTAGTCATAGCCAATTTGACTTTAGCCAGAGAAGATTTTTGGAAAGATGTCATGATCCCACACAAAGATTTCCAAATAGCAGAGTTGATGGGAATGAAAAGGAAATCGCAACATATTCTGAAAACAATGTTTCAGTGCCCCTGAAAGAAGAGCAGTATATCATTGTCAGTCCAACTTTAAAGAAAGATGATGGATCCAGAAGCTATAACAAGAAACATTTCTGCTTTTATTGCAGGAAGTTTGTCCAGAAAATGTCAAGACACTTGTGGCGTAAACACCAAGATGAATTGGATGTTGCGAAAGCATTCAGTTTTCCAAAAAACTCAAAGGAAAGAAAACTACAATTGGACTAAATACGAAATAAGGGAAACTTCAAGCACAACAGTCATGTTTTGGAAACACAAAAAGGAAACCTAATCCCATGTAAACAACCGGGAAAAAAATCAGAGGGACATAAATTTGCACATTGCATTCACTGCTATGGGTTGTTCTCAAGAAGAGCGATGTGGCGGCATTTCAAGGTCTGCAGCTTCAAACCCGAAAGTACTAAACCAGGTAAAAATAGAGTTCAGGCATTGTGTGCTTTCGCTGAACCTTCTCCATCGGAATATACAGACGCGTATTGGAAGTTCTTGAGTGTAATGATTCAGGACAAGATTGCAGTTGCAATTAAAGGAGACAACTGCATCCTCAATTATGGGTTCAGGTTGTTCAAAAAGAATGAGAAGATAGTCAGTCAACACCAGTATATACGCCAAAAACTGAGAGAACTTGGCAGGCTTTTATTGGAAGCTAAAAAAATCACACATGTGAAGACCATTCAAGAACTCATCAAACCTGAACAGTACTCCCAGGTTGTCAGAGCTGCAAAGAACCTATCTGGATTCAGTGAGGAAACTGGCATATACCAATGTCCCTCTCTTGCACGCAAGGTAGGACACAGCCTGCATTCGTTGGCTATGTTTATCAAGTCCGAAGGACTGAAAAAGAAAGATAAAGAAACCATTAAAGATGCTGAGGAGTTCGCACAGTTGTATTTAGAGAGTTGGAGGTTTTATTATTGCAGGCCAGGCATTAACCCAGCTTAACCGGGCCAAATGGAATGCACCGCAACTTTTACCTCTTACACAAGATATCCAAAGGCTACATTGCTATCTAGAAGAAAAACAGCAGCAACATCTCAAAGATTTAAAAGAACATCGTTCATCCACAAATTGGAAGGAACTTGCAAAAGTAACGCTGACTCAAGTTATGCTTTTTAATCGGCGGAGAGCAGGTGAAGTGTCCCGAATGCGCCTGTCTGCATACTTATCGAAGGACACATCAGAGGAACAGGGAGATGTAAATTTGGCCCTCACAGCGCTTGAGCAGAAGCTCTGCAGGCATTTTGTGCGAATAGCAATTGTTGGAAAAAGAGGAAGGAAGGTTCCTGTTCTTCTAACCCCATTAATGAGAGAATCACTTGATGCTCTTACAGAGAGCAGAGAAGAATGTGGGGTGCTGAAGGACAATGAATATCTGTTTGCATTGCCAAAATCTGCCCATTACCTCAGGGCTTGTGACTGCATGAGGCAATTTGTCAGTGAATGTGCTGACATAAAAAATCCTCAAGCGCTAACATCAATTCAACTGAGGAAACATATTGCTACCCTGTCTACTGTTTTGAACCTCAAAACCACCGAGCTCGACCAGTTGGCAGACTTCCTTGGTCATAATATCGCTGTTCACAGGAAACACTACAGGCTCCCAGAAAGCACCCTCCAATTAGCCAAAGTAAGTAAAGTCCTCCTGGCAATGGAACAAGGACGCCTAGGAGATTACAAAGGAAAGAGCCTTGATGAAATACAAGTCGATGTGAATGGTAATTAACTTTATATTCTTGAGGGCACAATATATGACATTTAGTCTTCCGCATTCAGAAAACAACTATTTACCATGTAAAACATAGGGCAGTAATGGTGACGGGATGAGCGATAATACTACTGTTGTATACTCTTGCAGATTGCCCATAGTTTCAGCTTTCCAAACTCAATTTTTTATCAATTATCATTTTAGAGACCATTGACATGGAGGGACCTTTAGCAGAGGACATTGAAGGTATGTGTATACGATGTTCCTAAATTGATTCTAAATGATCCGTTTTAGATATTTTGTGTATTGTATTCTTAAGTTATTTCCCTCTCCAGATGTCAGTATGCTAGGAGATGATGGGTCAGACGATGAGGTCAGCATGTCATCCACGCAAGAATGTACCTCCACATCACAAAGTCAAAACCAGGGAGTGTCTGCAACCGGTGAGCTTGAACGCAATTCTTACCTTTCGTGCATTTCACACAGCACGTGGCAAAAATTTGAACATCAACAACTCCACCTCCCTCCTTTGTCCCACCCACCTCTTTCTCCTGCAACTCTGTCAGGAGACCTGTCTGATGCAGAGGCTGCACAATCAGTCAAACACAACCCCAGTTTTAAAACTGAACACTGCGTCAGTACTGCCTGAAATTACAAGTTGCATTAACTTTGAGGTTAGCGTGAACCCACCTATTGCTTATAGGTTGCTCTAATCTCTCGGCATGGACTTCATACAGGGATAGCACAGCTACTCCAACACGTCCCTGTCACTACAGAACATCTGGAATGTGCGCGATAAGGTGATGCAGGACAATTCCCTGAGCACATTATCCAAGTCTGCTTCATGGCAGCAAACAGTGTACTCGTCTCGCTGTAACTGTGTACTCGTACACAGTTGAGGAGGAAAAATGTTTGAGTAGCCGTGCAATCCCTGCGTGAAGTCTGCGCCGTGAGATTGGAGCAACCTATAAACAGTAGGTGAGGGCACACTAACCTAAACGTTGATGCTACTTGTAATGTCAGTAACAACAGTCGCTTTCTGTCTGATGAAATCAGTTCATCTTATATTGTCCAACATACAATCTTTTCGGCGCACAGCTACTTGTGGACTGGGAGGCTCTGTTGTCCGTACACTATATGAGGAAATATACTGCTTGAGGGCCACTATCCTTTAGGTCTTAGATGTTTCCCTGCTGCAACACACCTGATTCATTGTGCAGAGCTTGGCAACAAGCTGTTTGATCTATTTAATTTGAATCAGGTGTGTTGAAGCAGGGAAACATCTCAGACCTGCAGAATAGTGGCCCTTGAGGACCGGAGTTGCCCATCCCTGGGCTAACATGACGACTAATATTTTCACGTCACTAGTCACTTGAAAATAATTTAGGACGATAGGAGACGGGATGAAATAAACTGTGTCTCTCTTTAAGAGACACAAATCCCATATACTGACTTCTTGTTAAGTGCCTTGAGACGACATCTGTTGTGAATCGGCGCTATATAAATAAACTGAATTGAAAATTGAATTGAATATACTAAATTATTTTATAAAATAACACAACCACTGTACTGACGGCTATTACATATTTCATGTAGTGTATACTACAATAAAGTTATTTCTTTGTCCAGATGTCAGTATGCCAAGAGAAGAGGGGTCAGAAGATGAGGTCAGCATGTCATCCCTGCAAGAATGTCCCTCCACATCACAAGTCCAAAACCGGAGTGTGTCTGCAAAAAAGAGAGGTAAGCTTTGGGGCTTGCACTCTCTTTTGGGCCAGAGCTGCTCATTTATTTTTAAGGGCTTTTACTTTGCTTCCTTGACTCAACACTTGAAATATGTCTGTCCCTCCTTACTGTCCGGTGCCACAAGCCTGACAGTGGCTTGAAAGAAGCTGTTGCAGGAACAGACCTTGTGAGCCTGCATTGTCGCAGGTTGTAGGGTTGGGGAAAGACTGGCATTATCACCTTTATATCAATAAGAAGTCTGTTGTATTAAAAAAAAAATCTTTAACACTTTATGGAGTTTCTCAGGAAAAATGCTTGCATTTCCTCCAACAACGTAGGTGTACAGTGACCAGTTGAAAAACTGGAACAACCTATAATCACCTTAAATACCTCCTAACTGCTAGTGTTCCTTCATCCAAGTCTCATTAAGCCTCCACATGCAGCTGACTTTATTAAATGACCTTTTAAAAGTGCCTTATAAATAGAAAATATTATCATTATTATTGTTTTTATTATTATTATTATTTTGTGAAATGCAAGAAAGAATAAAATTGCTTTAAGTGAGAGAGTGTGTGTTTATACTCGAGTGTAGGGTAAAAGCATCCTGTTGCAGTTTCTTTTCCAGAATTATAATGTAATGCCGTCAGAAGTACAATGAGCCACTGCAAACCACTCAGTTTAATAAATACAACACACAAAGAAAAAAGAATGCAATCAAAACAGTTAACTATAAATAAAGTTAAAAAGCAAAACTAAACGGAATGCGTCTGAGCAGGCACTCCTCCGTTGCTTTCTGCCTTTCGTTCACCTGTTGCAGCTCTTCCTTCAGCCAGTTGTCAGTCGTTCTCATGGTGGTTTTGGCAAAAGAGGGAGCACGGGGCTTTGAGAAGCTGGCAGCACAGGGGGGCTGGGGTTTTTCCACCGCTTCATGCACTCTTTCAGCAACGAGACCCAAACATTCGGAGACTGGTGATCACTCTGGCCAATCACAAGAGAGTACATCCACGTAGCTGCGTTTGCGTAGCTGGGCAGCACGTCAGGTCCGAAGAGGTGCCCATCAAGCTGCATAATTAAGGATTAATTTGCAGTGTTTTTGTTTTTACCAAACCAGTGTAGAAAATGAATAATAATCTCAGTCATGTTATTATGAAGAGTTGTTTATTCCAACAAATAATAACTTTATTTATTTACATTGTTAACAGTGCAATGTCTGCAGTGTTCTCTTGCTCTCCACTGAAATCTGTGTGCTCAGTGTGAAGTCCACCTTTACTTATAGTGGTAATCCCAGAAACGGTTCCTGTCCTCTGAAAAACAGAGGCGGACATCACACTTGCTGCATTGGGTATTGGTGTACCCTTTACTGCAATGTCTGCAGTGCCCTCTCTTTGTCTTCAGGGGGAAATGTCCAGTTTGGTCCATGCGCACATCCATGGGCGGTGGTTTGCGTGACTTTTTAGAAGAGGGAGCCTTTGGACTTCCATCATCCATGTGGGGTTTCTTTCCACTATTCAGAGGCCTCCTGTCTCTGGGCTCTTGTTGATTGAAGATGGCCGTCCTCTCTTTGGCGTTTTCAGTGTTGTGTCCACCAGATTAGAATATAAAGAACAAATGTATCAATTTATGTACATCTCAAATACCAGTCTGATTTATCACAAACAAGGTAAATGGCACAAATAGATCATTACCGTAATGAGAGAGGAAGCCAGCTGTGCTTGGAACTTTCTCATGTTCAGTATCTCCTTCTTTGGCATCCTGAGAGCATAGGCTGTGCTGCTTGTAGAGGAGCCAGGGTTGACCACAGCAAGGGTGATTGTGTGCCAGAAGATGTACATGTACCACCGCCAGGATTTCAGTGCATACTTGTGTTTTGCTGTAAATGAGTCCAACAAATCCACACCTCCCATGTATTTATTGTAGATGCCCACAATGGAAGCCTTTCTAACGTCAATGTAGGTTTTGGCGGCTTTGTCCCAGTGTTGAATCTCCTGAACAGGTTCTGGTCCAGCGAAGGATGACACAAGTGTCACCGCCCTGTTGTCGTACCATTTGACAGCACAGATGTTGTTTCCCCTCCACTCTGTGGTCAAAGCTTCCTCTGCCCTTCTTCTTCAAGCTCTTCACATGTAAAGATTACAGTTGGGTAGATGCACTTGCCTGGCTGTTCCAACATAATGGATTCCTTGCTCATTTAGCTTCACTACCAGTGGAACAGAGGTGAAGTAGTTGTCTGCCTAGATCTTGTTGTGTTGACCCTTTGGAAATGTGGAGGCAAGCTTCATTACAACATCACCTGACAATCCAAGTTCAGATTTGACTCGTACTTCATTGTTGCTCCCTTGGTAAACATCAAAGTCAAGCATCATGCTAGAGATTCCAGCTTTCACCCATACTTTAAAGCCCCATGAGCGTAGATTACCTTGCATCTACTTCTTGATGCTGCTGAACTTCCCGTTGAAGGGTATCATCATCTTGTCCATGGAATGTGCTCTTTTGGTACCACCTGCAGGCAGTTTTCTCTGAGTGAATCAAGCTGTGGTCTGAGTTTCCAGAGTTTGTCCCTCTTTTCAGTCTCTGGCACGGTTAAATTGTTTACAAAATGTAATGTTCCATCCTCAGGTACATGCCCAATGCTGCCTGTATTTCTTTTGTATTAGTGTTGACTGATCTTTCGTCATTTTGAATGCTGTACTCATTCGTATTTGTTGCCAGAGCTTGAACCAAATCTTCTGACACAAACTTTTGGAAGTATTGCAGTGGTGTGTGGAGGGAGGTGACATCATCTGTGAGAGCTTGGTCAGAAAAATCAGTGACGTCTGTCATGTGGCATGATGTATTTCTTTGATTGCCCGGGCTCAATATTCACATTAGCTGGACAATCGGTAGGTTCTTGGTTTTCTTTGTCCACAGAGACATCAATATGTGATTCTTCATCACTTGCATCAGTGTCGTCAAAATCTATGTCCACATCACTTTCTCCTTTTTGGATGATGGCAATTACATTGTGCACATTGTACCGAGGATTTCTCCTTGCTGGTGGCATTCTGAAATGAAAAAGATAAAATTGAAACAAATGTACATTGTATATACAAATAGCACACATGCCTCATTATGACGTGTTCACACTTTGGACTGAAGCAGCCTATTCACACATCTCCCCGGTCACACTATACCTAATGGCTCACCTATAGTAGACTGTGATTGTAATCCTTACAGGAATGCATTCAGCGTCCAGTTTACAACAAAATCTAACAGTGATGAACATTTACACCTGTGCCAGAACAAAGCACCAGGAGCATCCCGCACAACTTGGAGGATTGGCCAGGTGTGGCCAGGTGTCTCTTGCAAAAGAGATCTTGGATCTCAATGGGACAGACCTGGTTAAATGAAGGTTATAGGCCTAATGATAATAAGCACTTTGACTATAAATTGATAAGAACATTTTGTTTATCAGTAGACTAAGAAAGGGCAGATTTGCACAAACAGAATTTCTTTGTTAGAAAGTCCTGCAGAATGTGATAGCAAATTATAATGTTTAGATATGGCAATATATCTTTCAACTTTAGTCTCTAATACAGTATAGAATATGTAATCCGATATAAAGCTAAAGGCTATAATGTTTAAATCATGTATAATTTGTTGTGAACATTTAACATATAAAAGAAAACCTACAATGTTTTGTGTTTTTGCCTACATAGGAAAACAAACGGCCGTCAAAAGAAGCTGGACCCCAGACGAGTGTGCTGCAGTGGACACACATTTGAGGAGATTTATTGTAATGAATCAAGTTCCTGGTAAAGAAGAGTGTCAGCGCTGTATTACTGCAGAACCTCAAGCTCTCAGAAACAGAGACTGGAAAGCAGTTAAATATTATGTTAAAAATCGCATTACAGCCCTGAGAAGAAAAGTCTAGTGTGAAAGCACCTAATGGAACTGAGGTAAAACCAACACATTAGAGGTAGGATCTTAAAATGTTTTGTCTTTGGTTGTGTTCTGTTGTAACCTTTTTGTTGTTGTTGTTGTTGTAGGGGTTTGCTCAGGTTTTATGGCTGTCCAGTGGCCTACAAATATACACATTTCACAGTTCTTATTTAATTTAATTTTTAATTTGATGGATGTAGGATGGATGTTGGATGTGTGGATGTTGGATGGATATTGAATAGATGTTTGATAGATGGATGGATGGATGTTCAAGAGATGGATGGATGTAGGATAGATGATGGATGTTTGATGGATGTAGGGTAGATGTTTGATGGATGAATGTTGGATGAATGTAGGGTAGATGATGGTTGGATGGATGTTGGATGGATGTAGGGTAGATGTTGATGGATGGATGTTGGATGGATGTTCGAGAGATGGATGGATGTAGGATAGATGATGGATGTAGGGTAGATGTTTGATGGATGAATGTTGGATGGATGTAGGGTAGATGATGGCTGGATGGATGTTGGATGGATGTAGGGTAGATGTTTGATGGATGGATGTTGGATGGATGTTCGAGAGATGGATGGATGTAGGATAGATGATGGATGTTTGATGGATGTAGGGTAGATGTTTGATGGATGAATGTTTGATGGAGGTAGGGTAGATGTTTGATGGATGAATGTTGGATGGATGTAGGGTAGATGATGGCTGGATGGATGTTGGATGGATGTAGGGTAGATGTTTGATGGATGAATGTTGGATGGATGTAGGGTAGATGATGGCTGGATGGATGTTGGATGGATGTAGGGTAGATGTTGGATGGATGGATGGATGTTGGATGGATGTAGGGTAGATGATGGCTGGATGGATGTTGGATGGATGTAGGGTAGATGTTGGATGGATGGATGTTGGATGGATGTAGGGTAGATGTTGGATGGATGGATGTTGGATGGATGTAGGGTGGATGTTGGATGGATGGATGTTGGATGGATGTAGGGTAGATGATGGCTGGATGGATGTTGGATGGATGTAGGGTAGATGTTGGATGGATGGATGTTGGATGGATGTAGGGTAGATGATGGCTGGATGGATGTTGGATGGATGTAGGGTAGATGATGGCTGGATGGATGTTGGATGGATGTAGGGTAGATGTTGGATGGATGGATGTTGGATGGATGTAGGGTGGATGTAGGGTAGATGATGGCTGGATGGATGGATGGATGTTGACCAGATGTTGGATATATGGATGGATCTTGAATAGATGTTGGATATATGGATGGATGGATGGATCTTGAATAGATGTTGGATATATGGATGGATGGATGTTGAACAGATGTTGGATGGATGGATGGATGGATGTTGACCAGATGTTGGATGGATGGATGTTGACCAGATGTTGGATATATGGATGGATGGATGGATGGATGTTGAACAGATGTTGGATATATGGATGGATGTTGGATGTGTGGATGTTGGATGGATATTGATATATTCTTATTTATTTTAATATTTTTTTTAAATTTATTTTAGGGCCTGAACACTGAAAGTTTGTGGGGCATATGTTAAATATTTCAAAGGATTTTTCATTTCTTTAAATATCTCTGTATCATGATTTCAAAATTTGAGGCTTCACTGGAAAGAACAACTTGTGTTAACATGACATTATGGATGCAGTCCAATGAAACATATAATTTCAATGCCTATATAAGAGAAACTGCTGGGTTTACATAAAAATTCAGGCTGAGTGCAGATTGTACAGACCTCTAGACATTAAATTAATAATTTGTTTTAATCATTTCATAAAAAGTTTATTTACTGACCACTGTGTGGCATAAACTGTGTCATTACAATAAAATTGGTCATTTCAGTTTTGTCATAAAACTGTCTTTGAAGCCGTATGTCTTGTAATCTGTAAAGGCAGATGGAAAGTTTCACATATATACATAATTACTCATTACAAAAATAACTATTTTAGTCCAAAATAAGGAAACTGGGAGTAATAATAAAGGCTGGTGTCAGCAGCTGCAGATAGTGACCTTAGGCCCCATTAACATATAAAAACTTGGTATGTATGTGTGTATGTGGGCGGACCCCACAAGTCGGCAATCCTAGAAACGGTCCCCACAAGGGGCCAAATACCTTTTTCGACAAAACTTTAGAAATGTGTCAAATTTAAGTGATATTAATGATTGATATTTTTTTTTAGATCTAATGTTGTTTTTTACAGCAGTGTAGGACCACTGGAAAGGGTGGATCCCACAACGCATAAAAAAACTGGTAGGCCCCATGAGGGGGCTTGCGCAAGAATGTGTGTGTGTGTGTGTGTGTGTCCAGTGTGTGTGTGTCTAGTGTGTGTGTGTGTGTGTGTTTGTGTCCAGTGTGTGTTTGTGTCAAGTGTGTGTGTGTGTGTCCGTGTGTGTCTAGTGTGTGTGTGTCCAGTATGTGTGTGTGTGTGTCCAGTGTGTGTGTGTCTAGTGTGTGTGTGTGTGTGTGTGTCCAGTGTGTTTGTGTGTGTGTATGTGTACAGTGTGTGTGTGTGTGTGTGTGTGTGTGTGTCCAGTGTGTGTGTCCAGTGTGTGTGTGTGTCCAGTGTGTGTGTGTGTATGTGTACAGTGTTTGTGTTTGTGTTTGTGTGTGTGTGTGTGTGTGTGTGTGTGTGTGTGTGTGGTTACCATGGTTATTATTTTAGGGTCACTGAGGAGTCAACAACATAATGAACCCTAAACCCTGGATAGAGGGGCTCAGTGAATGTGGTGTAGAATGTGTTCAGGTGGGTCAGTGTGTCAGAGGAGACTCTGTAGAAGGACAGAGTGCCGGCTGGCCAGTCCAGATACACTCCTACTCTGTTGGAGCTGGAGGAGGGGACGTCTATGGTAGTGGAGTTATTATTGTGGGAGCTGGAGGAGGGGACGTCTATGGTAGTGGAGTTATTATTGTGGGAGCTGGAGGAGGGGACGTCTATGGTAGTGGAGTTATTATTGTGGGAGCTGGAGGAGGGGATGTCTATGGTAGTGGAGTTATTATTGTGGGAGCTGGAGGAGGGGACGTCTATGGTAGTGGAGTTATTATTGTGCCAGGCTCTGTAACGGTTGTCATAGCAGCTCAGACTCCAGGACTTGTCATTCCATCCAATCACACAGTCATTACCCCATCCTCTCCTGCTGATTCCTTTATATGTCACTCCTATACCAGCCCATTCCCCACTCCACTCTACCTCCCAGTAACAGCGCCCAGTCAGACCCTCTCTACACAACACCTGTCCCCAGTCCTCAAATCTCTCTGGGTGATCAGGATACGGCTGCTTCTCTCTCCTCCGTGTCACCTTTCTGTTCTCCTCAGACAGAGAGAGGTTTCTGTTTACTGTGTTTAGGTCCAGTGTGAGATCACAGACATCTGATGGATGAAACCAGACACAATATTAGAAATCATCATCATTCACATTAGAATGTTAACTCACTTTTCACTAATTCATTTAATGTAGATGTTTCTAGGTATCAAAAGGAGAAGTTAAGGTAACTTGAGACTTGTTGAATGATCATATGTTATACTGTATGGTAATATAAAACACACTTATTCACATTAATTACACACACACACACACACACACATACATCCTGGACACACAAACACACACCTGTATCCATGCATGAACACACACACACACATTTCTAATGTAACATGAACACTCCACACACACACACACACACACACACATTGTAAAATCAACTCTTTCTAAACTTTGGTGTCCCTGATTTGTGCTTCTGTAGAACTCCAGCTGATATTTAATATAACCAAGTAAGTAATGATGGTGGTCTTTGACTTTGACTTAACTTGAATTAAGACTTATTCTTAGTCATATTCTTCACAGCAGTCAACACTCACATTTTCTAAGTCCAGGTTTCATTGTGTTCTCTCCACCATGTTCCACACTGTAACGGTAAGTAGAAGAACAGACAGACATTGAGGGATACACACACACACACACACACACACACACACACACACAGTCAGCATGTAACTTAACAAGTGTGTTTGTGTAAGTAAGCATGTGTGTGTGTCCAGTGTGTGTGTGTGTGTGTGTGTGTGTATTCATGGTGTGTGTGTGTGTGTGTATTCAGTGTGTGTGTGTGTGGATCCAGAGTGTGTGTCCAGTGTGTGTTTATATCCAGTGTGTGTGTGTGTATCCAGTGTGTGTGTGTGTGTCCTGTGTGTGTGTGTGTATCCAGTGTGTGTATTGGTGTGTCCTATGTGTGTGTGTGTGTGTGTGTGTGTGTGTGTGTGTTTATCCAGTGTGTGTGTGTATCCAGTGTGTGTGTATGGGTGTGTGCCCTGTGTGTGTGTGTGTGTGTATCCAGTGTGTTTGTGTGTGTGTGTGTGTGTGTCCAGTGTGTGTGTGTGTGTGTATTCATGGTGTGTGTGTGTGTGTGTATTCAGTGTGTGTGGATCTAGAGTGTGTGTCCAGTGTGTGTTTATCCAGTGTGTGTGTGTGTGTGTGTATCCAGTGTGTGTGTCCTGTGAGTGTGTGTGTATCCAGTGTGTGTATTGGTGTGTCCTATGTGTGTGTGTGTGTGTGTGTGTGTGTGTTTATCCAGTGTGTGTCCAGTGTGTGTGTGTATCCAGTGTGTGTGTGTGTGTGTATGGGTGTCTGTGTCAGTGTGTGTGTCTAGTGTGTGTGTTTGTCCAGTGTGTGTCTGTGTGTGTGTGTGTTTCTGTCAAATGTGTGTGTGTGTTTCTGTCAAATGTGTGTGTGTGTGTGTGTGTGTGTGTATGGGTGTGTGTATCCAGAGTGTGTGTGTGTGTGTGTGTATATCCAGTATGTGTTTGTGTGTGCGTTTCCAGTGTGTGTCCTGTGTGTGTATAGTATGTGAGTGCTTGTGTGTGAGTCATGCCTGTGTCAGTGTGTGGTAGTGTGTTTGTGTGTGTGTGTGTGTGTGTGTTTATCCAATGTGTGTGTGTTTGTGTATCCAGTGTGTGTGTGTGTATACAGTTTGTGTGTGTATCCAGTGTGTGTGTGTGTGTGTGTGTGTCCAGAGTGTGTGTGTATCCAGTGTGTGTGTGTGTGTGTTTGTATATATCCAGAGAGTGTTTGTGTGTGCGTATCCAGTGTGTGTTTTTGTGTGCGTTTCCAGTGTGTGTGTCCAGTGTGTGTGTGTGTGTGTGTGTGTCCAGTGTGTGTGTCCAGTGTGTGTGTGTGTGTGTACTGCGGCTGTGTGTGTGTGTGTGTGTGTGTGTGTGTGTGTGTGTGTGTGTGTGTATCCAATCTGACATACTGGACACACACACACACACACACACACACACACACACACACACACACACACACTGGACACACTCACACACACAAACAAAGGACACACAAACACTGGACAGACACACACACACAGTGGTGGTAATAATGTTTGTCTTAACTAGCCTGATATATCCAACATGTCTGATATGAACATTGACATAAACCCTCTACATACTTGAGTTTCTCCAGTCTGCAGTGTGGATCCTCCAGTCCAGCAGAGAGCAGTCGGACTCCTGAGTCTCCTGGGTGATTGTAGCTCAGGTCCAGCTCTCTCAGGTGTGAGGGGTTTGACTTCAGAGCTGAGATCAGAGAAGCACAGCCTTCCTCTGTGACTAGACAGCCTGACAGCCTGCAAAGAGTCAAATCATATTACAACCACACTGCTATTCTTTGGTGGTGAAAATAGTGGCAGTAATATGTTTCAACGTAGGGAAGCCTGCGACAGTGTCATCGACCCAGGGAGCTACAATGACCCGAGAAAATGGGCCAAAAAAATGTAAAGTGTAGACAGAGAGAACATTGTTAGAGCATTGGCAGGTGTTGACAGCACTACTTTGATAAAAAGTATGTCCGCAAAAGATTCTGAAGACAAGCCTTTCCCAGCATATTTGTCCAAGTCTTCTATAAGTCATCTTGTAGAAATTTGATAACAAAATATCCCAAAGATCTATCTGAAGATTTGGAAAAACAAATGCTCCATCTGAAAAGAATATACAGTGCCACATTCTCAGGAACACCAACACCCATGGAGTTGCTCAACAGGATTCATGACATGAAGCTTGAGAGCATTTATGGTGACATTTCCATTGAACTGAGGATATTTATCACTTGACCTGTAACTGTGGCAGGAGGAGAAAGGTCCTTCAGTAAACTCTAAATCATAAAACATGACATGCGCTCGACAATGACCCAGGAGAGGCTCAATAACCTGGCAATACTTGCCATTGAGTGTGAAACGGCTAAACAGATTGTCACAATTGTCACACCCTGAGATGTTTCAGCTGTTGGAGTCACTTCACTTGTATTGTCAGTAAGAATAGAAGATGTTTCTGAACACTTCTACATTCATGTGGATGCTACCATGGTTATGAATAATCATGAATGAATCGTGAATGATGATGAATGAGAACGTTACAGAGGCACAAAGATCATACCCCCTCTGTTATTGGTAATGGTGAGAGGTTAGCATGTTTTGTTCTAGCCTCTGTAACTTTCTCACTCATTATTATTCATGATTCATTCATGATTTTTATTAATCATGGCATCATCAGGATTCATTTAGTAGTGTTTAGAAACATGTTATCTACTCACTTAGAAGATGAATCCAGTCATCATTTTCCATTAAGTTACTATTGGTCAAAACATAACCCAAAACACAACCAAAACATAACTTCAAATGCAACTAATGAGTTTGGGACCAAATACTAAACTTTTGACTATTTTATACACTATAAGTGAATTGGTCAGAATACTTATGACTTCTTCAAATAGGTTTACTAGATTCATAAAGTGCTTATATTTTTCAAAATGGTGAAACAGATATTTATGAAAATACCCTCAAATAAAAGGTGACATTATATACTGTCACCTCATATAAAACATTTGATCTCAATTCCACAATGCTGGAGTACAGAGCCACATTTTAAATGTTAGCTTCACTGTCAAACTATATATGGTGTGGACTGTACACTCAATTGTCACACCCTGAGATGTTTCACCTGTTGTCTTGTCTCCACCCCACACCAGGTGTTCCCTATTCACCATTAGTCCTCTGTGTATTTAACCCGTTCTCTGTTCTGTCAGTTGCCAGATCGTCTTGTCCCCTACAGTCGTTTCCAGCGTTCCATGTTACCAGTGTTTTTCCCCGTTACCCGTGTTCAGTTCTGTGTTTTCCCCGTTGTTGATATTTGCCTGTTTTACCCGACTACGAGCCTGCCTACTCCTGTGTACCTTAGCCCTTCTGCCTCGACTATCGACTTCTGCCTGTCCACCGGCCAACGAACCTGCCTACCCCAGTGTACCTCTGCCGTGACATCCTGTTGCCAACCTTTGCCTGTCCTCCGATTACGAGACTGTCTACCCATTAAATATATATTTTATTGCCTCTGTGTCCACATTTGGGTCCACCTGCCTGCCTTGTGTCACAGATTGACTTCAAATACATTATAAAAGACTTTTCATCCAGAAAGACAAGGAAGATGACTGTATAAGAGGCAAAGATGAAGCCAGGTGAATTGTATTTAATACTAAGAATTGTTTGGTGTAAGTGTAGCAGATTTCTGTGTGTCAAAGAGTTATTTTATATTTGTGTGTGTGTGTCTGGCCCGGCGCCACACAGGTTGTTAAGGCCTCTCAGTTATATTTATTAAACTTTATAATTAAGTTTTATGTATCTATAGAAACATAGATTTGTTTTGCTATAATGTAGCTTCCATCACTAAGTAAGTCTCTCTCAGTTTACATGTATATGTTTTATGTAGGAGAGAGAGAGAAAGAGCATGCGTTGATATGAGTAAAGATGATTTGGGGTGGGTCCATTCACTGGACCTTTTCAGGGGCCAGTTCATAACCATGGTAGCATCCACATGAATGTAGAAGTGTTCAGAAACATCTTCTATTCTTACTGACAATACAAGTGAAGTGACTCCAAAATGACAGGACATTATTCACCATTAATTTACTATTGGGAAAAACATTATCCAAAACACAACCAAAACAAACTGCAAATGCATTCAACAAGTTAGTAGAATCACAAGCTTCATGTTATCACTGCAGGGAAGGAATATTGATCCAAACACTAAACCTTTGACTAAATTAATTTGTTGAAATAATCATGACTTTTTCAAATGGGAGAACTACGTAAATAAAGTGCTTTCATTTCTAAACGGTAAAACAGATATTTATGAATACCTGAAATAAAAGTTGACATTCTGTACTGTCGCCTAATATGAAACATTATATCTCAAATCCAAAATGCTGGAGCATAGCACCAAATTTAAAACTGTATGCTTCACTGTCCATATGATGTGGACTATTTGTTCCTGGTAAACACATGTGGATCTGGTGAACAGTTATCACTTGTTGACCAACTACAGGAATACTGACCTCAGAGTCTCCAGTTTACAGTGGGGATTCTCCAGTCCAGCAGAGAGCAGCTTCACTCCTGAATCCTTCAGGTCATTGTTACTCAGATCCAGCTCTCTCAGGTGTGAGGGGTTTGACTTCAGAGCTGAGACCAGAGAAGCACAGCCTTCCTCTGTGACTCCACAGCCTGACAGCCTGCAAAGAGTCAAATCATATTACAACCACACTGCTATTCTTTGGTGGTGAAAGGTGGCAGAATACTTTTTTAAACATATTCAGATATATCAGGGTACTGACACCTCCCATATCAATTCACAAATGAACGTAACATTATTATAAATTACAAATGATCAAAGTGTTGAATTGTAGAGAAAAAAATGTATAGTACAAATATTTGAGTAGACTGACCAGACCAGTTTAAAAAGCAGTATCAGTCAAAACACAGACAGTGAAGTATCAGATTTAGATTGTATTGAGTATACAGTCCACACCATATCTAGTTTGACAGTGAAACTAACATTTTAAATGTGGCTCTGTACTCCAGCATTGTGGAATTGAGATCAAATGTTTCATATGAGGTGAAATTATATATTGTATTTGAGGGTATTTTCATACATATCTGTTTCACCATTTAGAAAATAAAAGCACTTTATGTATCTAGTCCCCCTATTTGAAGAAGTCATAAGTATTCTGACCAATTCACTTATAGTCTATTAAATTTGTCAAAAGTTTAGTATTTGGTGCCAAACGCAATGGTTGCATTTGCAGTTTTGTTTTTGCTGTGTTTTGGGTTACGTTTTGACCAATAGTAACTGAATGGTGGATGATGACTGTATTCATCTTCTAAGTGAGTAGATAACATGTTTCTAAACACTACTAAATGAACCCTGATGATGCCATGATTAAGAAAAATCATGAATGAATCATGAATAATAATGAGTGAGAAAGTTACAGAGGCTAGAACAAAACATGCTAACCTCTCACCATTACCAATAACAGAGGGGGTATGATCTTTGTGTCTCTGTAACGTTCTCATTCATAATCATTCACGATACATTCATGATTATTAATAACCATGGTAGCATCCACATGAATGTAGAAGTGTTCAGAAACATATTCTATTCTTACTGACAATACAAGTGAAGTGACTCCAAAATGACAGGACATTATTCACCATTCAGTTACTATTGGGAAAAACATCATCCAAAACACAACCAAAACAAACTGCAAATGCATTCAACAAGTTAGTAGAATCACAAGCTTCATGTTATTACTGCAGGGAAGGAATATTGATCCAAATACTAAACTTTTGACTAAATTAATTTGTTGAAACAATCATGACTTTTTCAAATGGGAGAACTACATAAATAAAGTGCTTTCATTTCTAAACGGTAAAACAGATATTTATGAATACCCTGAAATAAAAGTTGACATTCTGTACTGTCGGCTAATATGTAACATTCTATCTCAAATCCAAAATGCTGGAGCATAGCACCAAATTTAAAACTGTATGCTTCACTGTCCATATGATGTGGACTATGTGTGCCTGGTAAACACATGTGGATCTGGTGAACAGTTATCACTTGTTGACCAACTACAGGAATACTGACCTCAGAGTCTCCAGTTTACAGTGGGGATTCTCCAGTCCAGCAGAGAGCAGCTTCACTCCTGAATCCTTCAGGTCATTGTTACTCAGATCCAGCTCTCTCAGGTGTGAGGGGTTTGACTTCAGAGCTGAGACCAGAGAAGCACAGCCTTTCTCTGTGACTAGACAGACTGACAGCCTGCAAAGAGTCAAATTATATTATAACCACACTGCTATTCTTTGGTGGTGAAAATAGTGGCAGTATATTTTTTTAAACACATTCAGATATATCAGGGTCCTGAAACCTTCCATATATACTCAGCAAAAAAAGAAATGTCCCTTTTTCAGGACCCTATCATTCAAAGATAATTCGTAAAAATCCAAATAACTTCCCAGATCTTCATTGTAAAGCTTTAAAACACTGTTTCCCTGCTTTTTCAATGAACCATAAACAATGAATGAACATGCACATCTGGAACGGTCATTAAGACACTAACAGCTTACCGACGGAAGGCAATTAAGGTCACAGTTATGAAAACTTAGGACACTAAAGAGGCCTTTCTACTGACTCTGAAAAACACCAAAAGAAAGATGCCCAGGGTCCCTGCTAATCTGCGTGAACGTGCCTTAGGCATGCTGCAAGGAGGCATGAGGACTACAGATGTGGCCAGGGCAATACATTGCAATGTCCGTACTGTGAGACGCCTAAGACAGCGCTACAGGTAGATGTTTGTTTGTTGCAAACATTCAGTGCATGGTTCTTCTGGCAGTAAAGACAGGGACTTTGAAAAACACTTGCTGACTTGACTGCAAAAGGTTTCTTCTCAGGTTGGCTTTTACTGACAATGTTTTTGGTAGCAGACACATTTACAGCAAAGCTGCTTCTTTTAGACTCACTTTTTCTGATGCTTGGTTGCTTCTTTGAGTTGTTCTGATTACTTGAAGTAGAGTCCAGGATATCTCCAAACAGCGGGTCATTGGAAACCTTTGCTCGGCGGTACACAAATTCCACTAAATCAGGAAACCTGGCTCTTTTTCTTGTTCTTTCTTGAATGTCATACGCATAACTTCTCCATCTTTCTTTCAGTTTGAATGGAAGTTTGGATAAAATGGACTTCATGTTGGTAGGATTGTTCATTTCGTCCATGTAGTCCACATCATTCACTGTGTTACAACATCCAACCAAGAACAAAGCAAAAGCATTCAATCCTTTTCTGTCTTCTGGCCATATCTTAGGCCATTCCATAGCCTTCTTGATATAAGCTGTAGCGATGGTCATTTCATCTCCATAGTGACGATCAAGCAGGTCTCTGGCTTCTTTGTAAGCTCTGTCAGGTCTCATGTGCTCACAACTCCGAATGAGATCAAGTGTCTCTCCACTCGTGAACTGTTCGAGGTAGTACAGCCGGTCTTGATGACTGTCTGTTTTACTGTCGATAGCATGCTCGAATGCCCTTATGAAAGATCTGTAAGTCAGAGGATCTCCTGTAAACGTGGATATGTCTCTTTGAGGCAGTTGAGACAAACTCTGTTGTTTAATGAGCAACTGGGTGACTTGGTTTTGACTCTGCAGCACTTCGTGCAGGCTATCTGTAGAAGAATCAGTGTTATCATGATGATTAAGATGCGGCGTGCTGCTGACAGCATGAAAACCTTGACGATGACTTTCTTCTATCTGAAGCACCAACTTGAATGGCTGGCTTTGGATTGAATGTAAGGGATGGCTTACCAGTTCCACGACGCACATAATCGTCAACATAGTGTTTTTCTTGTCTACGTATCAGGGGTTCAAATCTGGGTCCTGAAGGTGGCTCTAATAAATCATAGTTAAATTCATGAGCATCTTCAAATTCTTCATACAGCTTTAATTTGGCATCTGAAGCAGCAAGCTCAGTTTCAAGATCCAATTGCTCTTTTCTAATTCTCAAGCTAATTTCTTCCTGTTCTATCGCTTCTCTCTTTTTCATTGCTGCAGCTCTTGCCAACAGCGCTTCACGTTCATCAGCAGCCGCTAGCAGGTTTCCTCAGCTCAGCCTAGTTGATTATCTCGCCGTCTTTGTTAGCAGCCGCTAGCAGGTTTCCTCAGCTCAGCCTAGTTGATTATCTTGCCGTCTTTGTTAGCAGCCGCTAGCAGGTTTCCTCAGCTCAGCCTAGTTGATTATCTCGCCGTCTTTGTTAGCAGCCGCTAGCAGGTTTCCTCAGCTCAGCCTAGTTGATTATCTCGCCGTCTTTGTTATCAGCCGCTAGCAGGTTTCCTCAGCTCAGCCTAGTTGATTATCTCGCCGTCTTTGTTATCAGCCGCTAGCAGGTTTCCTCAGCTCAGCCTAGTTGATTATCTCGCCGTCCTCACGAGCGGCTGGCTTCTTATTTCGCGGTCTTCTCACGCGGCTCGTCTTTCGTCTTCGTCGAGCAATCTTCTGAATTTGCTCGATATTTTGACTTTGTTGAGCAGTCTTTTGACTTTGATGTGAGTGCAGCAAGCTGACTCACTAGTTTAGGACTTCAAAGTTATTTTGTACTCAACACAAAACGTCAGTAAATAAAAGTCTTGAATCCAAAATTCTTCGTTTGACTGTTTAATTATGAATTTCAAAAACATAAAATATAAAAACTTAGGATCTTTACTTTTCTTACAAATTAACTGTGCAGTTCCGTGTAGGTCAAAAGACTGTGTTGCTCCAAAGTCCAGTGGCTTTTGGCTGTTTCGCAGGGTTCTATTTCTTTCATACTAAATCTAACATCCAATCAAATTACATTATACTAAATCACTGGTCAACTGTTTACATTCCAATTTGTACGTTCCAATTGAAACACAGGTTTTCTCAGGTCTTACAAAATAAACTCAAAATATTATTACTTCCATAGAAATGGCTTCAACACTGACCAATTCACTTATAGTGTATTAAAGTAGTGAAAATTATAGTATCTGGTGGCATATTTTTTAGGACACAACAATACATACAAACCTCTCACTATTAACCTCAAATAAAAGGTGACATTCTGTACTGTCGCCTAATATTATTTTTATTTTTATTTAAAATCCAAAATTTTGGAGCATACGGCCAAACTGTAAGCTTCACTGTCCAAACACATGGACTATGTGTGCCTGGTACACACATGTGGATCTGGTGAACAGTTATCACTTGTTGACCAACTACGGGAATACTGACCTCAGAGTCTCCAGTTTACAGTGGGGATTCTCCAGTCCAGCAGAGAGCAGCTTCACTCCTGAATCCTTCAGGTCATTGTTACTCAGATCCAGCTCTCTCAGGTGTGAGGGGTTTGACTTCAGAGCTGAGACCAGAGAAGCACAGCCTTTCTCTGTGACTAGACAGCCTGACAGCCTGCAAAGAGTCAAATCATATTACAACCACACTGATATTCTTTGGTGGTGAAAATAGTGGCAGTATATTTTTTTCAACATATTCAGATATATCAGTGTCCTGAAACCTGCCATATCTATTCATAAATGAATGTACAAATGATCAACGTATTGAATTGCAGAGAAAAAATGTATAGTACAAATATATGAGTAGACTGACCAGACCAGTTTAAAAAGCAGTATCAGTCAAAAGACAGACAGTGAAGTATCAGATTTAGATTGTATTGAGTATACAGTCCACACCATATCTAGTTTGACAGTGAAACTAACATTTTAAATGTTGCTCTGTACACCAGTATTGTGGATTTGAGAAGAAATGTTTCATATGAGGTGACAGTATATAATGTCACCTTTTATTTGAGGGTATTTTCATATACAGTGGGGAGAACAAGTATTTGATACACTGCCGATTTTGCAGGTTTTCCCACTTACAAAGCATGTAGAAGTCTGTCATTTTTATCATAGGTACTCTTCAACTGTGAGTGACGGAATCTAAAACAAAAATCCAGAAAATCACATTGTATGATTTTTAAGTAATTAATTTGCATTTTATTGCATGACATAAGTATTTGATACATCAGAAAAGTAGAACTTAATATTTGGTACAGAAACCTTTGTTTGCAATTACAGAGATCATAAATTTCCTGTAGTTCTTGACCAGGTTTGCACACACTGCAGCAGGGATTTTGGCCCACTCCTCCATCCAGATCCTTCAGGTTTCGGGGCTGTCGCTGGGCAATACGGACTTTCAGCTCCCTCCAAAGATTTTCTATTGGGTTCAGGTCTGGAGACTGGCTAGGCCACTCCAGGACCTTGAGATGCTTCTTACGGAGCCACTCCTTAGTTGCCCTGGCTGTGTGTTTCGGGTCGTTGTCATGCTGGAAGACCCAGCCACGACCCATCTTCAATGCTCTTACTGAGGGAAGGAGGTTGTTGGCCAAGATCTTGCGATACATGGCCCCATCCATCCTCCCCTCAATACGGTGCAGTCGTCCTGTCCCCTTTGCAGAAAAGCATCCCCAAAGAATGATGTTTCCACCTCCATGCTTCACGGTTGGGATGGTGTTCTTGGGGTTGTACTCATCCTTATTCTTCCTCCAAACACGGCGAGTGGAGTTTAGACCAAAAAGCTCTATTTTTGTCTCATCAGACCACATGACCTTCTCCCATTCCTCCTCTGGATCATCCAGATGGTCATTGGCAAACTTCAGACGGGCCTGGACATGCGCTGGCTTGAGCAGGGGGACCTTGCGTGCGCTGCAGGATTTTAATCCATGACGGCGTAGTGTGTTACTAATGGTTTTCTTTGAGACTGTGGTCCCAGCTCTCTTCAGGTCATTGACCAGGTCCTGCCGTGTAGTTCTGGGCTGATCCCTCACCTTCATCATGATCATTGATGCCCCACGAGGTGAGATCTTGCATGGTGCCCCAGACTGAGGGAGATTGACCGTCATCTTGAACTTCTTCCATTTTCTAATAATTGCGCCAACAGTTGTTGCCTTCTCACCAAGCTGCTTGCCTATTGTCCTGTAGCCCATCCCAGCCTTGTGCAGGTCTACAATTTTATCCCTGATGTCCTTACACAGCTCTCTGGTCTTGGCCATTGTGGAGAGGTTGGAGTCTGTTTGATTGAGTGTGTGGACAGGTGTCTTTTATACAGGTAACAAGTTCAAACAGGTGCAGTTAATACAGGTAATGAGTGGAGAACAGGAGGGCTTCTTAAAGAAAAACTAACAGGCCTGTGAGAGCCGGAATTCTTACTGGTTGGTAGGTGATCAAATACTTATGTCATGCAATAAAATGCAAATAAATTATTTAAAAATCATACAATTGGATTTTCTGGATTTTTGTTTTAGATTCCGTCTCTAACAGTTGAAGTGTACCTATGATAAAAATTACAGACCTCTACATGCTTTGTAAGTAGGAAAACCTGCAAAATCGGCAGTGTATCAAATACTTGTTCTCCCCACTGTATATCTGTTTCACCCTTTAGAAAAATAAAAGCATGTATGTATTTAGTCCCCCTATTTGAAGAAGTTATAAGTACTTTGACCAATTCACTTATAGTATATTAAAGTAGTCAAAAGTATAGTATTTGGTCCCAAACTTATTGGTTGCATTTGAAGTTTTGTTTTGGTTGTGTTTTGGGTTATGTTTTGCCCAATAGTAACTGAATGGTGGATGATGACTGGATTCATCTTCTAAGTGAGTAGATAACATGTTTCTAAACACTACTAAATGAACCCTGATGATGCTATGATTAATAAAAATCATGAATGAATCATGAATAATAATGAGTGAGAAAGTTACAGAGGCTAGAACAAAACATGCTAACCTCTCACCATTACCAATAACAGAGGGGGTATGATCTTTGTGTCTCTGTAACGTTCTCATTCATCATCATTCACCATTCATTCATGATTATTCATAACCATGGTAACATCCACATGAATGTAGAAGTGTTCAGAAACATATTCTATTCTTACTGACAATACAAGTGAAGTGACTCCAAAATGACAGGACATTATTCACCATTCAGTTACTTTTGGGAAAAACATTATCCAAAACACAACCAAATCATACTGCAAATGCATTCAACAAGTTTGTAGAATCACAAGCTTCATGTTATCACTGCAGGGAAGGAATATTGATCCAAATACTCATCTTTTGACTAAATTAATTTATTGAAATAATCATGACTTTTTCAAATGGGAGAACTATGTAAAATAAAGTGCTTTCATTTCTCAAAGGGTTAAACAGATATTCAAATAAAAGTTGACATTCTGTACTGTCACCTAATATTAAACATTCTATCTCAAATCCAAAATGCTGGAGCATAGCGCCTTATTTAAAACTGTATGCTTCACTGTCCATATGGTGTTGACCATGTCTTCCTGGTAAACACATGTGGATCTGGTGAACTTGTTGACCAACTACAGGAATACTGACCTCAGAGTCTCCAGTTTACAGTGGGGATTCTCCAGTCCAGCAGAGAGCAGCTTCACTCCTGAATCCTTCAGGTCATTGTTACTCAGATCCAGCTCTCTCAGGTGTGAGGGGTTTGACTTCAGAGCTGAGACCAGAGAAGCACAGCCTTCCTCTGTGACTAGACAGCCTGACAGCCTGGCAAAGATATCATCATGATTTCACAAACACACAGTTAATTTAACACCAGTAGTGTAGAAGGACAATGTTTATTCTGTCAAACAACATATAGATTCATCTTGCGTCTCCTAGAATGTTATGGTCATATTGTTATACTATTGTGAACATCAAGGCATTGATTCGTTATGTTTTTAATAATACATATTTTACTCTAAACTGAATATTAGTACTTAAATATCATTTGATGTACTCACAGAGCAGATCTGGAGGCTTTGACCACTGGCAGCAGCCTCAGAAGACCTTCCTCTGATCTGGAGTATTTCTTCAGGTCAAACACATCCAGCTCCTTTTCTGAAGTCAGCAATACAAAGACCAGAGCTGACCACTGTGCTGGTGACAGTTTGGCTTTTGAGATTCTTCCTGAGCTCAGGTATCTTTGGATCTCCTCCACTAGAGAATGGTCATTCAGTTCATTTAGACAGTGGAACAGATTGATGCACCTCTCTGGAGAGGGATTTTCCCTGATCTTCTCCTTGATGTACTTGACTGTTTCTTCATGGCTCTGTGAGCTGCTTCTTGTCTCTGTCAGTAGACCTCGTAGGTTTTTCTGATTGGACTCCAGTGAGAGGCCCAGAAGGAAGCGGAGGAAAAGGTTCAGGTTTCCTGTCTCACTTTGTAAGGCTTTATCCACAGCACTCTTGTAGAAGGTTACTTTACGCTTGTGTCTGATCCTCACAGAAAGGTTCCTGTACGTTGATTGAGGTTCATCCATTAGATTCTCATTGTTGTTGATGAATGAGAGGAACACATATACAGCAGCCAGAAACTCCTGAATGCTCAGATGCATGAAACAGTACACCTTGTCCTGGTACAGCCCACATTCCTCTTTAAAGATCTGTGTACACAATCCTGAGTACACTGAGGCTTCATTGACATCAATGCCAGCCTCTTTCAGGTCTTCTTCATAGAAAATCAGATTGCCATTCACAAGCTGTTGAAAAGCCAGTTTTCCCAGTGACAGAATGCTCTCTTTATTCCAGTGTGGACCTGTCTCTTCTTTCCCAAGATACTTTGCATTCTTCTGTTTGGTATGAAACACCACAAGGTGTGTGTACATCTCAGTCAGAGTCTTGGGCATCTCTTCTCTCTTGTCTGTACTCAACATGTGTTCAAGGACTGTTGCAGAAATCCAACAGAAGACTGGAATGTGGCACATGATGTGGAGGCTCCTTGATGTCTTTATGTGAGAGATGATTCTGCTGGCCAGGTCCTCATCACTGAATCTCTTCCTGAAGTACTCCTCCTTCTGTGGGTCATTGAACCCTCGTACCTCTGTCACCTGGTGAACACATCCTGAAGGGATCTTATTGGCTGCTGCAGGTCGGGTAGTTATCCAGAGGAGAGCAGAGGGAAGCAGATTTCCCTTGATGAGATTTGTCAGCAGAACATCCACTGAGGTTGACGTTGTGACGTCACAACACATCTTGTTCTTCTGGAAGTCTAGGGGCAGTCGGCACTCATCCAGACCATCAAAGATGAACAGAACTTTGTACTTGTCGTAGTTGGAGATTCTTGATTCTTTGGTTTCCATTGAGAAGTGATTGAGAAGTTCAATCAAAGTGTGTTTTTCCCCTTTCATCAAATTCAGCTCCCGAAAAGGGAATGAAAATACAAATTGGACATCCTGATTTGCTTTTCCTTCAGCCCAGTCCAGAATGAACTTCTGCACAGAGACTGTTTTTCCAATGCCAGCGACTCCCTTTGTCAGCACAGTTCTGATAAGTTTGTCTTGTCTAGTTAAGGGTTTGAAGATGTCGTTACATTTGATTGCAGTCTCTGGTCTGGCTTGTTTCCTGGTTGTTGTCTCAATCTGTCTCAACTCATGTTCATTATTGACCTCTCCTGTTCCACCCTCTGTGATGTAGAGCTCTGTGTAGATCTTATTGAGAAGTGTTGGGTTTCCTTGTTTAGCGATCCCCTCAAATACACATTGAAACTTCTTCTTTAGATTAGATTTGAGTTCACGTTGGCAAATCACAGCAAGCTCATCTGAATGAAGAAATAACACAGAGGATATTAATATTACGTCTGATTTAATGCCTACAGTATTGTAGGACTGTGTTATAAAGTTTAAATTGTAATAATGTATTATCTTAACTGTCTGTCTAAATGTGTAAATGTTTTCATAATGCATTACACACTGGTGTGACTGATTTATATAATTATTGGTATTATTGATGGTATTATTAATGTTGTCTCTCTCTGTCTCTCCTCTTCTCTCTGTCTAAATGAATCAACACAACACATCCCTGCTGCTACTTGATGAGGTCACTAGGTGTTGTGTTAAGGCTGCTACAATATCATTGAGTTACACAGCTACTTTAGCTGTACTTTAGCTACAGCTTTTAAATGTTTCTTATAAAACAGCATTCAACATGAGGCAGACAGCTCTTACTTTTCTCCAGTGTGTCAGCAAGCTCCTTCTGGTTCATTTTCCTCAGGACGTGCAGTGTGATCTTCAGAGCCCCCTCTCTGGCACTGCTCTCCTGCTTCTCATCTTCAGCATCCACCACTTCCTTATCCTGCTTCTGACTCTCAAAGCCTTGTGGGAGTTCTGGACTAAGAATCCTCTTGAACATCTTCAGCTCGTTCTTCACAAATGTCATAATATTCTCTTCAAGCAACTGAAATAAATCAAGTAAATAAGTTAAGCAAGATAATAAATGCTTTCTCACTAACATATTAATGAATGATTGACAGATCAACTTTACTTGAGGTAAACAAAAACAAATGTACATAACAGGACCACATACACTGAATATGGAGGCCAGGTCTGTTTGATGACTCTGGGAAGACTGACCACTGAGAATCTCTGACTCTGATCTCTCCTGTTGGTTTCTGTGGACAAAACATCCAAGGAGTGCACACACACACACACACGCACACACACACACACACACACACACACACACACACACACACACACACACACACACACACACACACACACACACACACACACACACACACACACAGACAGACACACACAGGGAGGGAATATTGTGTTTGTTAAATATTGTTGTAGGACTATGAAAATGGAAAAAAGGATTAGCCTATGGATTATGAAAACAACCAAAATAAATGGTAAAATGGGAGAGGAGAAATGACTAGAGACAGTGTTGTTTAACTCACTGACCATGACCCATGAGTTCTTCTTACCTTTGTTCAGTAGAAAAGTCTCCCTCTCTAAAGTTTATAGATAGATTCATAGACAGGTCACTCTTCATGGACACACAGCTGGGTACAGGGGAGGCTGGTCTCTCCTGCTTGATTGGACTTCAACACAACAGAGACAAACATTACGTCTCTCATCTACTCTGAGCTCAGATGGGGAAACATAAGAACAGTTTAATTCCAAAACACTATATATCCATTTTCAGAAATGTTGGTAAATTATGTTTTATTGTTTAAAGAAATTATGACAGAGATAGGTTTAAATAGATATAGATATAAATCGTTTTTTATTTATTTATAATTAACTAAATGTATGGTGTTTCTGGTTTATGTCAGCTTCATTGTTTGTTCTGCTATAAATTGTTATTTTAAGTGGTAAAATGAAGTAGAACATTTTATATGTTGTAATTCTGAGTAATTACTACTTTAGTAAAGAATGACACTTTATTCAGTTCTACTGCAGTTACTAAATATATCCAATAGATGACATCATAAGACCACAAATGACATTTCAGACGATTAGTTTAGTTTTCTCCCAGGATGCACCACCACTTCCCCTTCACAGGAAAACTCCTGCTCCTACTTTGTTCTGTCCCTTTCCACACTGCTAACGCAAGAGGAAGGACTGAAAAAGCATTTAACAGATTACTGTGAAGTAATATAATGATGAGTCATGTTTACTATTACCTGTTTTTATGATCATGTTTTGAAATTATACTTAATTACTATAATGATTATCAATAAGCCTTAACATTAATTAAGTCACCTCTGGTTTACTCGCAATATGTTTATATTAATAAAATGTTTAATAATGCGTTTCTACTAGAGTTGAGGTTAGCGTGTCTGACTAGTGATAATTTGTCCGGGGATCAATACCTGCTATGGTCCCAGCTTTCTGCTCTCGCCAAAGCAACACAGGCCTAATACGAGATATATAGCTAACTAAAGTAATGAGTGACCATTTTAGAAAATCATGGGACATATAGTCTTTGGTTGCATGCTATTTTATGTCAATCATATTGCTGCTTGTAGCCTATAACTGATGCTTCATGGTCTTATGCTGCCATCTATTGGAAATATTTCGCAATTAAAAGTTATTCATTCACGTACAGACATTGGTGAGGCAGCTGACAATGTATTTTTCTTGTTAAATCCTGATATCAGTATCAAATCATCTATCCCAGCCGATTGCTGGACTTTCACATAGAGGTTACTACTGTAGGTCACCCAGTTCAACTGGACTTTCACATAGAGGTTACTACTGTAGGTCACCCAGTTCAACTGTACTTTCACATACAGGTTACTACTGTAGGTCACCCAGTTCAACTGGACTTTCACATAGAGGTTACTACTGTAGCTCACCCAGTTCAACTGGACTTTCACATAGAGGTTACTACTGTAGGTCACCCAGTTCAACTGGACTTTCACATACAGGTTACTACTGTAGGTCACCCAGTTCAACTGGACTTTCACATAGAGGTTACTACTGTAGGTCACCCAGTTCAACTGGACTTTCACATAGAGGTTACTACTGTAGGTCACCCAGTTCAACTGGACTTTCACATAGAGGTTACTACTGTAGGTCACCCAGTTCAACTGAACTTTCACATAGAGGTTACTACTGTAGGTCACCCAGTTCAAACCACATTTGAAAAATGTCTGTATAATAGTGATGTATAATATTGGATTTAGGTATAGGCGACATGGGAAGCCACTCAGTGGTGAGATTTGCGTGATGGGTTTTCTATCGCTCATTTGCACGTCACGTCAATAAACCTTGTCGGAGTGGGAGCCCTGATTCTAGTTTGTTAGAGAGACAGGCTACTGCTTGGGAAGGTTCTCCCGGGGAGCCATACAAGCTAGAACCACCACTGATGTTGGTGATTCCTAGTTAATCATTCCATGACTTTTAACACACTATCTATGTTATCTATCTCTTCTGCTTTTGACAATGATGTCTGTATAATCATTATGTATAATAAGTATTGGTGATTCAATAGCCTAGTTAATCATTCCATGACTTTTAACACACTATGTTTTGCTCAGTCTGGCAGTTACCCAGAACTATCAGAGGCTCTTCTCTTGTTGCTGCTGCTGATGACAACTGCATGTAAGTTGTTGTTCTACATCATAATGATGTCTGATAGCATTTTGTCAAATCAACTCCTGCTTATTTCTGAAGATTAACTCAGGTTTTCACCCATCATCTAATGAGTTGGAGCTTTGTCTCCATGGCCACCAGTGTGTTTGTATATAATGAAGATAATAGTAATAATAATAATAATTAATTACACACATTACATTTTGGATAGATAGTACTCAGACATAGTGTTTACAGTAATGACTATTACCCATCATGAGCTGTTTTAATCCCATCCCTCTGCTACTCTCAGCCCCGCCCACCTATCTCCGTAGACCATCCTCTTTTGATTTCCGTGTAACATATATTTTTCAACTGTGCTGTGATGCATTTTTAACCTTTCTAGTTGCTTAGTATCCACAGACTGTAAATTAAAGATACATATTCATCATTCATCTCACCTCTTAACTTTGGTGTCATGTTCCCCAGAGAGACTCATTTTAGAGGCAGGGCCCCCCTCTTCTCTCTCCCCAGAGAGACTCATTTTAGAGGCAGGGCCCCCCTCCTCTCTCTCCCCAGAGAGACTCATTTTAGAGCACTGACCCCTAAACAGAGATCCAGAATGTTAGTTGTGTTTAACACAGTGACTAATTCTTAAATGTCAATTGTTCTCTTTATTCATTATCTCTTAGAAATAAAACATTTACTAACAGACACATCCAAACAGTCAGTTGATTTAATGCAATTACTTTCTAGGCCAATGACTACTCAAAACCCACCCACAAGGCCTGAAAACTAGCCCAAACAAATAGTCCCTGATAGGCCTACTGTAATGAATACTCAGGGAGACAATGGTGTTGATTCAGAGGATATACTGGTCGGTACACAGAAGAAGGCTATAACTGGTTCTCACAAACCAGCTAGGAAAAAGGCTTAGTAGAGTCAAATTAATAGGCTATTTAATAGCCAACAGATATATAATTCTCCACATTTAATGTCAGTTTTATTGTTGAGTTTTTCTCACAACAGAAGAACATGAGGAAGTTCCATAACTTTCATTTCAAAAGAGACCCAAGAACTGAGCATGTTGTAAAAACCATCACATTATATGGTTTTCCATAAACAAAGTGGACATTAGAATGCAGTTTAAACCTCCTCGGAGTGAATTGATCTAATGCGCTCTAGAACGCCTAAAGTCGTTTTCCTGGGCTTTGTAGCCTTATATCTTGATGCGCATCAGTTCTAGAGGGTTAATATGTTTTATGGAAAAAGGGTTGTAAAATAGGTCTCCTTAATGACAATATAAATAACATGTAGGCCAACTGATTAGTTTCCACGTTGAAAACTGCAGTCTGTCAGCAACTCAGCTCAAGTAGCAGTTCTATTAACTAGTAATATCTCATTCCAGGTATTCATTCACATACTCTGTCCTTTAGAATAGATTATTGTTCAGAAATACTCACTTTTTTTTCTAGTTCAGTCCATATAGAGTTTTCTACTTTGTGGTCTCGAAATGGATCCTGTACAAAATAAAAACTTTCACTTTCTTTTTCATCTCAGTCTCCCCATACTGAAAATAAAGTGTTGTATTGGTATCTTCCACTAGATGGCAGTAAATACCTGCTGTAACTAGACTTCACAACAGTATGTGTTCGGTTTCTTGGTCCTGGTGACTCCTGGGAAGTGTCTCAGAGGAGGAATGCTGACCTAGGATCAGGTCCCCCTGCCCATGTAATATTATTCATTATGATCTAAAAGGCTAAACTGATCCTAGATCAGCACTCCTACTCTTTTTTAAAAAAAGTCACAGGTGACTCCTCAAGATGAGGCTCATGATTTATAAGTTATATTGTTTAAAAGAGCCTTTGGGGGATTTTTGAGATCAGGTCATCCTCATCTGAACCCCTTAGACTACAAAGGTCACGCCCCTATGGAAATAAAATAAAATATCCCAGAATTTCTATACGCACAAAAAGCATATTTATCTGTAATTTTGTGCACATATGTTTAGATCCCGGTTAGTGAACATTTGTCTTTTGACAAGATAATCCATCCACCCGACAGGTGTGTTATATCAAGAAGCTGATTAAACAGCATGATCATTACATAAAGCAACAGTGAAATGTATTCGTGTTGAGGATAAAACAAAACCTATCCCACTCTTTCCAGACAACCACCTTTCCTCCTAATTTGTATTAATTGTTCCATAACGAAGCAGAGCTTGTCAGGAAAGGTGAAGATGCCTGTCTCTTATTTATTTAACACCATATTTCTTAGTATGGGGCATTATGGGATTCTGCAGGCCCACATTTAAGTGTTGACTCAGATAATATGATGCTCCAAATGGGGCATTAAGTTCTTCTTCCATGTCAACCCAAATTGGCCAATTAGAGTTGTCAATAAAGAGAGTCTATTTGGACAGTTATAAAAGCTTCTTGCTGTAATGACATGTTAGGGAGCTTTAATCCTCCCTTCTAAGTCTCAGTCTGTAATCTAGCTTGGTTCTGTCAGGCTCTGGCCATAGAGAAGCCTATTTTCTTCTCTATGTAGCTATGGTCAGAGTCTGTCTTTCTTTTCTGTTTCTGTGTCGGGTTGGGGTGGATCCCTAATTAGAGGCAGCTCTACCGCATTGTCTCTAATTAGGGATTCCATATATGTTGAGTCTGTCCCTCACTCGGGTGTGGGTTGTTATCGATGTATGTCGCAGTCACGGTGAAGTAAGTGTGTTTTCTTTACGTCCGTCCATTTGTGTTTTGGGTACGTGACGTTTATCCCTGTAGTGTTTGTTCTTTTCGGTTTTGTATAGTTCGTCGTATGTTTTGTATTGTACTAGTATTTATTATTACATAGTACAAATAAAGAATGGCGAACTACTATCCCTACGCTGCGCTTTGGTCTCTCAATGCACCCACACGTGACAGAACAACCCACCACGATGAGACCAAGCAGCGTAACTGGGGAGAGAGGGAGAGAGAGGAGGTGCCGCCGCGTTATGCGCGACGCGCAAGACGAGGCAACGCCCGCAAACAACCCCAAGGTAATCTTGGGGGGGGGCTACGGGGCTGGTCAGGAGTGGAAGAGGAGGCACCAGTCCCACTTTCCAGGTGGCATTCGCCAGACACTGAGTACGTGGGTGAATACCGACGGAGGGAGGAGTACGAGAGGATCATGGAGCTATGTTGGCTAAATATGGAGGAGTGTGAGAGCAAGAGGAGGGAGCTGGCTCTAAAGGTGCCCAAGAGGAGCATCCCCAGTCCAGGTCCGGTCGTCTACTCCACCCTCATGCCAGAGCAGTCCGCTCCACCGGTACCCAGTCTGGGTCCGGTAATCTACTCCTCCTCCCTACCAGAGCCATCCGCTCCTCCGGTGCCCAGTCTGGGTCCGATCGTCTACTCCACCTCCATGCCAGAGCAATCCGCTTCTCCGATGTCCAGTCCGGGTCCGGACCTCTGCTCTACTACCCGCACCCGAGCTCCAGTGCGTGTGCCTAGCCAGGTGCTTCCTGTGCCTGCTCCACGCACACGACCTCCAGTGCGCCTCCCCAGTCCGGTACGACCCGTGCCGGCTCCCCGCACCCAACCTCCTGCGAGGGTCAGCGCCCCTGAACCTCCTGCGAAGGTCAGCGCCCCTGAACCTCCTGCGAAGGTCAGCGCCCCTGAACCTCCTACGAAGGTCAGCGCCCCTGAACCTCCTGCGAAGGTCAGCGCCCCTGAACCTCCAGCGAAGGTCAGCGCCCCTGAACCTCCAGCGAAGGTCAGCGCCCCTGAACCTCCAGCGAAGGTCAGCGCCCCTGAACCTCCAGCGAAGGTCAGCGCCCCTGAACCTCCAGCGAAGGTCAGCGCCCCTGAACCTCCAGCGAAGGTCAGCGCCCCTGAACCTCCAGCGAAGGTCAGCGCCCCTAAACCTCCAGCGAAGGTCAGCGCCCCTAAACCTCCAGCGAAGGTCAGCGCCCCTAATCCTCCAGCGAAGATCAGCGCCCCTAAACCTCCAGCGAAGGTCAGCGCCCCTAAACCTCCAGCGAAGGTCAGCGCCCCTAAACCTCCAGCGAAGGTCAGCGCCCCTAAACCTCCTGCGAAGGTCAGCGCCTCTAAACCTCCTGCGAAGGTCAGCGCCCCTAAACCTCCAGCGAAGGTCAGCGCCCCTAAACCTCCAGCGAAGGTCAGCGCCCCTAAACCTCCAGCGAAGGTCAGCGCCCCTAAACCTCCAGCGAAGGTCAGCGCCCCTGAACCTCCTGCGAAGGTCAGCGCCTCTAAACCTCCTGCGAAGGTCAGCGCCTCTAAACCTCCTGCGAAGGTCAGCGCCTCTAAACCTCCTGCGAAGGTCAGCGCCCCTAAACCTCCTGCGAAGGTCAGCGCCCCTAAACCTCCTGCGAAGATCAGCGCCCCTAAACCTCCTGCGAAGGTCAGCGCCTCTAAACCTCCTGCGAAGGTCAGCGCCCCTAAACCTCCTGCGAAGGTCAGCGACTCTAAACCTCCTGCGAAGGTCAGCGCCTCTAAACCTCCTGCGAAGGTCAGCGCCTCTAAACCTCCTGCGAAGGTCAGCGCCTCTAAACCTCCTGTGAAGGTCAGCGCCCCTAAACCTCCTGCAAATGTCAGCGCCCCTAAACCTCCTGCGAAGGTCAGCGCCTCTAAACCTCTTGCGAAGGTCAGCGCCTCTAAACCTCCTGCGAAGGTCAGCTCCTCTGAACCTCCTGCTAAGGTCAGCACCCCTGAACCTCCTGCGAAGGTCAGCGCCCCTGAACCTCCTGCGAAGGTCAGCGCCCCTGAACCTCCTGCGAAGGTCAGCGCCCCTGAACCTCCTGTGAAGGTCAGCGCCCCTGAACCTCCAGCGAAGGTCAGCGTCCCGGAGCCTCCAGCCACAGCTCAAGGCCTGGAGCCTCCTCCACCGGTACCCAATCCGGGTCCAGCCGTCTGCTCCGCCTCAGTGCCAGAGCAGTCCGCTCCACCGGTGCCCATTCCGGGTCCAGCCGTCTGCTCCGCCTCAGTGCCAGAGCAGTCCGCTCCACCGGTACCCAGTCCGGGTCCAGCCGCCTGCTCCGCCTCAGTGCCAGAGCGGTCCGCTCCGCCGGTACCCAGTCCGGGTCCAGCCGCCTGCTCCGCCTCAGTGCCAGAGCAGTCCGCTCCGCCGGTACCCAATCCGGGTCCAGCCGACTGCTCCGCTTCAGAGCCTGAGCAGTCCGCCCCACCGGTGCCCAGTCCGGGCCCGGCTGTTTTCCCAGCTCCATGGCCGGAGCAGTTTACCCCACCGGTGCCCAATCCGGGCCCGGTTTATTGCCCAGCTCCATGGCCGGAGCCGTTTGTCCCACCGGTGCCCAATCCGGGCCCGGTTGTTTTCCCCGCTCCATGGCCGGAACCGTTTACCCCACCGGTGCCCAGTCCGGGCCCGGTTGTTTTCCCCGCTCATTGGCCGGAGCCGTTTGCCCCACCGGTGCCCAGTCCGGGCCCGGTCAAATCTCCCGCTCCTTGGCCGGAGCCGTTTGCCCCACCGGTACCCAGCCCGGGACCGGTGATAAGAAACTGTCCAACTCAACGGAGCCAGAGCCGCCCCCGAGGGACTAGTCTTCCCTCCCATTAACCCCCCCTGTTTTGTGTGTGTGTTTTTTTTTTTTTTTGGGCGTCCGGGAGTCCGCGCCTTGGGGGGGGGGTACTGTCAGGCTCTGGCCATAGAGAAGCCTATTTTCTTCTCTATGTAGCTATGGTCAGAGTCTGACAGTGTCTTTCTTTTCTGTTTCTGTGTCGGGTTGGGGTGGATCCCTAATTAGAGGCAGCTGCACCGCATTGTCTCTAATTAGGGATTCCATATATGTTGAGTCTGTCCCTCACTCGGGTGTGGGTTGTTATCGATGTATGTCGCAGTCACGTTTGAAGTAAGTGTGTTTTCTTTACGTCCGTCCATTTGTGTTTTGGGTACGTGACGTTTATCCCTGTAGTGTTTGTTCTTTTCGGTTTTGTATAGTTCGTCGTATGTTTTGTATTGTACTAGTATTTATTATTACATAGTACAAATAAAGAATGGCGAACTACTATCCCTACACTGCGCTTTGGTCTCTCAATGCACCCACACGTGACAGAACAACCCACCAGGATGAGACCAAGCAGCGTAACTGGGGAGAGAGGGAGAGAGAGGAGGTGCCGCCGCGTTATGCACGTGACAGGTTCATCCTTGCGTTCAAATATACAGAATGGAAAAGAAACATTCCCCTTCCTCTAAGAAACAACTTCTATTCTCACATACAACAAGAAGACGAAAAGACACCAGACATTCACCATTCAGTTAGTATTGGAGAAGAGGAAGGAACTCCACAGAACACACAATAATCACACTGTATTGATTGATTGATTCACTGTAAATACATTCATTCACCATTCAGTTAATATTGGAGAAGAGGAAGGAACTCCACAGAACACACAATAATCACACTGTATTGATTGATTGATTCACTGTAAATACATTCATTCACCATTCAGTTAGTATTGGAGAAGAGGAAGGAACTCCACAGAACACACAATAATCACACTGTATTGATTGATTGATTCACTGTAAATACATTCATTCACCATTCAGTCAGTATTGGAGCAGAGGAAGGAACTCCACAGAACACACAATAATCACACTGTATTGATTGATTGATTCACTGTAAATACATTCATTCATCATTCAGTTAGTATTGGAGAAGAGGAAGGAACTCCACAGAACACACAACAATCACACAGTATTGATTGATTGATTCATTGTAAATACATTCATTCACCATTCAGTTAATATTGGAGAAGAGGAAGGAACTCCACAGAACACACAATAATCACACTGTATTGATTGATTGATTCACTGTAAATACATTCATTCACCATTCAGTTAGTATTGGAGAAGAGGAAGGAACTCCACAGAACACACAATAATCACACTGTATTGATTGATTGATTCACTGTAAATACATTCATTCACCATTCAGTCAGTATTGGAGCAGAGGAAGGAACTCCACAGAACACACAATAATCACACTGTATTGATTCATTGATTCACTGTAAATACATTCATTCACCATTCAGTTAGTATTGGAGAAGAGGAAGGAACTCCACAGAACACACAATAATCACACTGTATTGATTGATTGATTCACTGTAAATACATTCATTCACCATTCAGTTAGTATTGGAGAAGAGGAAGGAACTCCACAGAACACACTGTAATCACACTGTATTGATTGATTGATTCACTGTAAATACATTCATTCACCATTCAGTTACACTGCAAAAACAGAAATCTAAGAAAGGGAAAAAAAATACATCTTGTTTTTTGCCATGAAAGATAAAAAGTCTTATATAATGCATTGCACACTAGACTTTAAATCTTAATATAAGAAAATTGGTCTTCTTCGGTCTTGACAAGTACATTTTAACTCATTTTGAGGTAGATTTTACTAGAAACAAGTGACAGTTATAAAGTGCAAGTTTTTGTGCATGTTCAATTAGATATTTGTGCTAATTTTAAGAATAATAGTACCCCTACAAATTCTAATTTCAAGAATCTTAATTAAGAAAGGTCAAAGATTTATCATTTTGTTTTGTTAGTCATCTCCTGTTCATAGGTTTGTGTCTGTTCAGGTATTTGAAAATTAAATTAAGACAAATTGCTTGTGTGAACATAAACACTTGGTCAAAAAGTGGTTTGATTCTGATTTACTAAATTTCGTATAAACAAAAACATACAACAATTAATTTCATGTATGTAGAATAATCATTTGCAAAGTAACACTTACATATTTTTGTATCACTGTGGCTGTCAAAACAGACAGCACTTTACATGAGCATATTTATACAATCTTTATACAATCTCTTTATACAAGGAATATTCTTGGTTCAATACAGGTTGGGATCATCGGCAGCATTTGTTGTGTAATGTTGATGAGCACAAAAATAACGGATTGAACATTTTTCTTCTTAAAAAAGTTTGATCAACATTCTGCTGTTGATTGAGCTTAGCTTGTATTGAACCAAGAATATTCCAAAACATAACAAAGATAAATGAAAGACATAATAAATTATACAGCCAAAATAGTATGCAATTTATAGAACACACCCATAACCTTCTCACACATTTGAGGCTTTATGTAATTCAATCACATCTCCAAGGTAATACTTCATAGAGACACATGTAATGTCCCTGTGACTGAAACTGTAATACGGTGTGAAGTCTGCAAGGTTGTCTGCATTTACCAGGTCAGTTGCCTCTGACAGGTTTGGAACCTCAATTTTATAAGACATGTAGTCTCTGTCAAAACAGACTGTCCTGAACATCTGACACTCAAAACAATACAAAGATGAATTTATGACATATGTTCCTCACAAGTCCAAATTCAGGTAGGCTACTAGCATTTTCCATACACACAAGTAATGATTTTTCACTAATGTATTTGTTACCATTCAAAGTAATCCACTTAACAGACACTGCATGGTTTATCTGATGAACTCCATAGTAGTCCCTTACTTTTCCTGTTAAATATGGCATGTTTTTTACTTCTGATACTGGTCCCAATACACATTCACTGGTAAAAATAGGGTGGTCGGAACTGTTTACATTCTGACAGCATTCAAACATTTGGTTATGCTTAATCAAGGACTTACAGACATTTTTTACATTTACTTTTGAAACCCATTTAAAAAAACAAAACAATGTTTGGATTCGAATCTCGCACATGTGACGTAGCATTGGTCCCAACAGTTTAATCTGGGATGGAATATGAATCAAGTAATGTTGTTTAGGTGTAATGTTGTTCTCTGAGAAAAGGTCCTTAAAATGTTTAAGATGCTGTTCAATAAGTACTTTCAACTTGTCAATAGTCTCAAGGCAAATAACAGGTGAAAACAACATTTGAACAATCTCCAGAAGCTCAAGAATGAATGAAAAATAAGCAGTACCTCTAATCACATCCAACAGAAATGGCAGTATTTTGAGTAAAACAAGCATTTGACCTGATGACTGTTTCAGTTTGTTGTCATTGGATGCTAATGTGCTGTAGGCAATAGGGCTAGGCCTATCTCTAGTATCTTGTGGAGAGTATGGGAAACCAATGATATCAGCATTGAAAACATCTAGGTCCAGTTGTCCCAAATGAAACAATTGTTTCAACATACACTTAATTTCCAAAGGAGCAATGCCCTCAAGTATGACATGCATTATATCTTGAGGTGTTTGTTGGATTAAATTGAAGGCAGGGAAATCCATTACTTTGCTCCTTCGGTTTATTCCGTATGTAGTTTTAAGGCTGTTCCTGAGATACTCAGTGCTGGCTTTCTCAATGTCACTGCACTGTCGAATATGTCTTTCTAGTGTCCTTTGCTCAAAGTTATCTTCATTAAAAAACATTTGCATGTCCTCAAAAGAACATTCACAATGTCTGCATTTACTGTACGCAAAGGCCACACCCTCTTTAAATCCACACAACTCATGTTGAGCTGAAGTATCTCCACAAATGGAAACCACTGCTCCATATATTTCATGTTCACCACTTGCAAGAAAAAACATAAGATGAGTATTATTACACACACAGTAAAAGTTTGGAAACATTCATTTTTATTCAAAATAGAAATCTTTTCAATATGAGTCTTTACTATCACTTTTTTTATTATCAATTTAACACATGCTGAATAAAAGTAAAATATTAATTTATTTCAAAAAGAGAGAAAAAAAACTGACCCCAAACTTTTGAACAGTACTGTATATTGTTACAAACGATTTCGATTTTAATAAATGTTGTTCTTTAACTTTTTAAAAATACTAAAAAAAGGTTATAATTTTTTTTTTTAAAAGCAGCACAAAGTGTCCAACATTGATGATAAATCAGCATATTAGATCCTGGAGGATCATGTGACACTGAAGACTGGAGCAGGTTGTCACGGTTGGGTGTAGTTAAGGGACGGTACACTGAGCGCTGGTGAAGTTTCATCCTTTTTATTTTGGAGATGGTCTCACGAGGCACAAAATAACAAAGGAGAGTTTAAACAAAATATGAAACACAGTGACTTACTTGCTGTGAGCGACAAGCAGACAAGCAGGAACAATGATCCACACACAGGTGGATGTGTATGGAGCTTAAATCCTATCCCCAATCAAAGACAACACTAGACAGCTGTCTCTGATTGGGGATCATTAACTTCCCCTAACTGATGTGAGAACTGGATTGTGGCTCTTCTACTCCCCCTGGTGGGAGTTAGCGGCCTAACCACAACCCAGCCCTTACAGTACCCCCCCCCTCCAAGGTGCGGGCTCCCGACCGCACATGATCCCGACTCACAAAAAAAAAAATGGCGGGGTACTGAGGTGGTTGATGGTGGAGGCTCCGTACTCCCCCTCAGTACTCCCACACCAGGGTCCTGTCTGGACCCTGGTGTGGGAGCCCTCGACCCTGGAGAGGGGCTGACGTCTGGTCCCGGTCTGGACCCCGGTGGAGCGGACTGCTCCGACACTGGAGTGGAGTAGCTGACCGGTGGAGCGGACTGCTCTGGCATGGGGGAGGAGTAGATCTCCGATCCCAGACTGGGCACCGGTGGAGCGGACTGCTCCCTCACTGGATCGGAGCAGATGACTGGAACTGGACTGGGCATCGGAGGAGCGGACTGCTCCATCTCTGGAGCGGAGCAGACGGCCGGACCCATACCAGGCACCAATGGAACGGACTACCCTTGCACTGGAGCGGAGCATACTTCCGTACCCTTATCCATCCCCCTCCCTGGGGCAGGACTGAACGTCGTGCCCAGCCTGGGCACTGACGCAGAGGAGGGTTTCAGCCCCGTGGTTGGGCTGGCTGTCGGCCCCAGACTGGGTACCGACACGCTATGGAGCTCCTGCTCCACAGCGGGGCTGAACGTCGTGCCCACCTTGGGCACCGACGCAGAGATGGTTTCCTACCCTGTGGTTGGGCTGGCTGTCGGCCCCAGACTGGGCACCGACACGCTATGGAGCTCCTGCTCCAAAGTGATGCTGGACGCCGTGCCCACCCTGGGCACCGACGCAGAGTTGGGCTCCAACCACAGAGCTGTGCTGGCCTCTGGAGACTCTGGGCTGTCGACCGTCACTGGAGACTCTGGGCTGTCGACCGTCACTGGAGACTCTGGGCTGTCGACCGTCACTGGAGGTCGAGTGCGTGGAGCAGGCACGGGCCGTACCGGACTGGGGGAATGCACCACTGGGCTGGTGCGAGGAGCAGGCACGGACCGTACCGGGCTGGGGAAACGCACCACTGGTCTGGTGCGAGGAGCAGGCACGGGCCGTACCTGGCTGGGGACACGCACCGTTGGGCTGGTGCGTTGAGCTGGCACGGGTCGCACCGGGCTGGGGACACGCACCATTGGGCTGGTGCGCGGAGCAGGCGTGGGCCGTACCGGTCTGTTGGTGCGCACCGATGGTGTGGTGCGCTGAGTCGGTCTCCTCCGTCTCCGACTCTGGACCGGTGCTGGAGGCACCGGACTGGGAACTGACGCTGGAGTACGACTGCACCTGTCGTCCCTTCTCCACCGCCAATCCTCCGGGAACCCCCACGAGTGAGGGAACAGAAGCACATCGTCGTCGTCTTCCTCCGACTCCTCTCTGTACTCCTGCTCCCATGGCTGTAGGGGCTCCTCCTGGAACCCCCACGGGTGCAGTGGTCGGGGCTCTTCTCCTTCGATCCCCGACCACCCCCATATCCCCCCCCCAAAAAAAATATCAGTTTGGGGGGTTTTCTGGGCTCCAGGCTGGTCCTTAGCCTTTTTGGGCTGCCGACTCTTTCCCCGACGACGGCTCTGTTGCTCCGGACCCCAGCCTTCCTCCACCGAACGATAATAGGAGTGTTCCTCTGTAATTTTCCCCATACCGAGGAGGATATCTCCCAATGTAATTCCCCGCTGCGTTCCTGGGTGGTGAATAATTCTGTCACGGTTGGGTGTAGTTAAGGGACGGTACACTGAGCGCTGATGAAGTGTCATCCTTTTTATTTTGGAGATGGTCTCACGAGGCACAAAATAACAAAGGAGAGTTTAAACAAAATATGAAACACAGTGACTTACTTGCTGTGAGCAAAAAGCAGACAAGCAGGAACAATGATCCACACACAGGTGGATGTGTATGGAGCTTAAATCCTATCCCCAATCAGAGACAACACTAGACAGCTGAGCTGTCTCTGATTGGGGATCATTAACTTTCCCTAACTGATGTGAGGACTGGATTGTGGCTCTTCTACTCCCCCTGGTGGGAGTTAGCGGCCTAACCACAACCCAGCCCTTACACAGGTGGGCCACAGTATGGGCAATATTCAACCACTTGAAAACATAGAACTCTAGATAAACTTAATCCATCTTAAAAATCTATCTCGTAAATATGTTCATCATTTATTTTTGAGTTTCTAGGCTATTTTAAGTCATAAAGTGAGATGGATATGTTTAAATTTAATGAATGGCTTGGGTTGACAGGTTGGCTATATTAATGATTGCAGTCATTGCACAAAGTGGGGCAGTGGGTCTCTGAGCCCTCCCAAGCTCAACAGCGCCCTGCATTTTTCCGATGTAAATCCATGGTGAAAAAAAAGCACGCTGTAATTGAGAGCCATATGGGCAGATATGAGACTGCCCCACCTGTTTTTATGCTACGTGAACGTAGTTCCGGACAATTCTATATCATTCAGCATCAGCAAAGCTTATTGAGTCTGTGTCAGTTAAGCAAACACATCAGGAAACCTCCAACAATCCTGGTCTTTTTAGAGGTCTTGTGGATCTTGTTGCTTCCCTTGACACTATCATGCGCCAAATCATTGTTTCCGGTGAAATTAAAGCAAGCTTTGTACCTCAGATAAAACCGAAGAGTTGAGTCTAAAATCGTATTTTAAATGTATCTTTCCACCGCAACCAACGTGCCAAACTAAACACGTTCAACACAGGAGGATGAGAACCGCGCGCGCGTTGATCTTGTGACACATAACGTTTTGTAATACGCATGCGCAATCAACGCGCCAACAACGCGCAGCGAATGAGGAGCAAGGAAACGAAGTCAGTCAGTGGCGCTTCCGCCCGCCAGTTTCTCACCATGGATGGACTCGACGATGTTGCGATTTCCACTCTAAAAGGTAAGTCATTTGTAAAAAATGTGTTGCAAATGTCCTCTATTGGTCATTCTGTGTATTTGAAATGGAATTGTTATCGAAAATGCTTCCTACTGGACACAACCTGTAACCGAATGAAGTTATCTGACAGGGCTGCCAACTGTCACTCATTCAGCACGCTCTCGCGCCACATCCATGTTCTCACACAGAGAAAAACCGCGAAGAAGAAACTGACACAGACAGACAAGACAGAGCAGGTTACTGTTGCTATGAAACAAATCATCAGCTCTCACATTATGGACATTTTATTACCAAATTCAAACTATTAAAACTGTTTTGGCGCTTGTAAATGTGACGTGACAGACTGCTGTTGTAGTAGCGCCTCAGTTCAAACCCAATAATAATATATCTCTTACTCTTCTTTACTAGTTAATAGTAAATAAACACGAATGAACAATAGGTGTGTTGAAAGATACACAACTTACTGAAATGTGTATGTCTCATACATAATATCTATCAATCAGTGTTTTTCAACCGTGGAAAGAGGTCAATAAAACAGCTGGAGAACAATATGTCACATAACATTTAACATAAGTTAACTTACCTCAGGAAAGCACGTTAGTTAGCTTGAAAAATTATGCATTTTGCTAAATATGTGCACTATATTACATATTTATTATATATATTTTTTTACCTATATCGTTAAAATATTATAACATTGTTATTGTAATAAAAACCGCATTATATGTATATATTATATTATATAGTTGTTATTTTTAACCTTTAATAATAATACCAGCTGACAGGGCTCTGTATGTTTACAGAATTAGGCCTAGGTGAGATATTGTTTTCTTTAGAATAATTAACATGTATCTACTGTGCCTAATATTTATCCAAATTAATCGATATTGAATCAAGATCGAAAATCAAATCACAAGAATTGAATTGAAATCTTTAAATGTGTGTCATCAATAATAAGAAAACAGTTTCCTACCAGTTATTGTACCATGTAAACATTGTAACGTGTCGTCACTAAACTTATTACAATTCTGTTTAGTTACCAAATGTTTTGACATCACAATCACTTCATTGTGATGCCAGTTTTTTTTATAATAAGCAGTTTATAAAAACAGATATAGGCTAAATGCTTTATTCTTGATTTATAAGCATATCTATAATGTGTTTAATAATTGTATTTTCATACTTTATTAATTATCAATTTATAATTTCTAAATTACTACATTATTTACAAACCAGTTGTTTAGGAGTTGTCAGTGGTTCATAAGATCAGTTAGAATGTGTAAGTAAATTATTAATAAAATATTAAAAGGTACATTTCATATTATTTGGACGTATAGGCCTAGTAACAGTTACTCAGTGTGTTAATAAATGCTTTAAGAAACTATTTAAATTCGTATTATTTAGACATTTAGACACCTGACTCAGATCATCAGCTGGTTAGGAAAGAGCTCTATGATCTGAACCGGGTCAGATAAAGGAGAAATATAACATGTGCAGAGCAGTGGGTCCCAAGGACCAGGATTGAGAAGGAAACAAACACAACACAGAGTAATACACGTCTATGTTCTGTATCACTCCTGTTGTGTTTGTTTCCTTTTACTGTTTAGAAGATAAATTAGCCTTTAAATCTCTTATGTTAATAAAGATAGGTGTGTTGAAAGATACACAACTTACTGAAATGTGTATGTCTCATACATAATATCTATCAATCAGTGTTTTTCAACCGTGGAAAGAGGTCAATAAAACAGCTGGAGAACAATATGTCACATAACATTTAACATAAGTTAACATTACCTCAGGAAAGCACGTTAGTTGGCTTGAAAAATTACCTATAGAGAGGAGTATTTTGCTAAATATGTGAACTATATTACATATTTATTATATATATATTTTTTTACCTATATCGTTAAAATATTATAACATTGATAGATAGATAGGTAGGTAGGTAGGTAGGTAGGTAGGTAGGTAGGTACTTTATTGATCCCCGGGGGGGACATTTCTTTGTCAAGCAGCTACAACAAAACACAGGGCAGGTGCAAAATGCCACAACGAAAGTACACAAAAGACAGATACACGGTATATGATACATAGAGCGGCAGTATGAAAAAGTATAGAAATACAAGATATCTGGAGTGCAAAAAAAGGTATAAAAAGACATTGCATGGTATGGGTGGTTGGCTGAATATGTACACTATACATTGGTGGATGTTGGATGGTTAACTATACTATACAGGTCTATGGCAGAGAAATACTTCAGTAGCTAAAAATGCGTATGATATGAGCGAGGGTAATAATAGTTTACTTAATAGACAGACTGGGTAAATGAACAGGTAAGTGAACATTTTGCATGGTTAAATTAACTGTACAGGTAAGTATACAGTTATATTTACAGATAAGTGAATACTTGCATGGTTACACAAACTGTACAGGTAAATGACAGGAAGAGATACTTTAATAGCTAAATGTGTGTATGATATAATTTGGGGTAATAATGATAATTCCCTTAAAATACAGTCCTTAGTGCGCAGGGTTTAATTACAGACAACTGCACGTATTGCACATTCGATATACTAAAAGCAATGAGAAAAGGTGCAACTGGCAGGATAATAATATGCATTCGTAAGTTAAGTCCAATAATTACTTACAATATTGCACGTGATATGATATAACAACTGTACATGAGTATGTATATACAGACCTGTATGAATAAATAGGTCCTGAGTGGATGAGTGCTGACGGACCAGAGTTACTCACGGATGGATGCATAATTGTTAAACTAGGTCCTAGCACCCCAACAGTTCCAGATCTATGTTGCCGACGGCACGGCACCCCGGTGAGGCATTATATAGTCTAATAGCCGCCGGCAGGAAGGACCTCCTGTAGCGCTCTCTGGCACACCGTGGTGGGATCAGTCTGTGACTGAAAGTGCTCCTCTGCGTCATAACCATAGCGTGCAGAGGGTGGGTGACGTTGTCCATGATGGCCAGCAGTTTGGCTAGGATCTGTTACAATTGTTATTGTAATAAAAACCGCATTATATTTATATTATATAGTTGTTATTTTTAACCATTAATAATAATACCAGCTGACAGGGCTCTGTATGTTTACAGAATTAGGCCTAGGTGAGATATTGTTTTCTTCAGAATAATTAACATGTATCTACTGTGCCTAATATTTATCCAAATTAATCGATATTGAATCAAGATCGAAAATCAAATCACTAGAATTGAATTGAAATCTTTAAATGTGTGTCATCAATAATAAGAAAACAGTAGCCTACCAGTTATTGTACCATGTAAACATTGTAACGTGTCGTCACTAAACTTATTACAATTCTGTTTAGTTACCAAATGTTTTGACAATCACAATCACTTAATTGTGATGCCAGTTTTTATTTAATAAGCAGTTTATAAAAACAGATATAGGCTAAATGCTTTATTCTTGATTTATAAGCATATCTATAATGTGTTTAATAATTGTATCTTCATACTTTATTAATTATCAATTTATAATTTCTAAATTACTACATTATTTACAAACCAGTTATTTAAGAGTTGTCGGTGGTTCATAAGATCAGTTAGAAAGTGTAAGTAAATGATTAATAAAAAGGTAAATTTGTACGTATTATTATTTAGACATATGTGTTAATAAATGCTTTGAATTCCTACTGTAATTCATGGTTAATTCAGGTAGTTATTACCTGTTAGTGGAAATGACATTTTCAGTACTTTAGCCACACCATATGTAAGTTGGTGTGGTTAAAGATGAACACTTACACATACAAGTGAGATGTTCTGAAAATAAAGTGACTTTGTCTGATTTGATGAATGTACAGAATACATTATGTATTTTAGGGACACACGATTCCTGTTGAAGCCCAAGGTTCATCAGCAGATGATGAACATAATGAAAGGTCAAAACGAGATGACCCCAGCACTTCAAGGTTTTTGAAGTTACCCAGCCCAGAATACGTTCTCTTCACTGATAGTGAACTACAACATATACTTTGAGCAGCAGCGTCTTGGAAAAGAGGGTGAAGTCACCTTATCAAAGGAGATCTTCTGCCGGCTCATCTGAAATACCATGACAAATATGATCTCAATTGGCAAGAGCCTCTTCAGATGACTACAAATACCCCAGTAAACATGGCAAAGCGGTTAGTGGAATACTACCCTATGATAAAAGATAAGTCAACTGGATCTAGTCACGAGTGGGTAAGTGACTTTATTTACTTGAATATTTATAGTTAAAGCATGTTTTTCTGCTTACATTGTTTCAAAACTGTTCATTGATGCTTTTGTTCTGTTTTACAGGACACTGTTGCCAAAAAGCTCATGAAGCAACTTTCAAATATCCGAAGTCCCTTGAAGGCCAAACACCCTCCTTCCAAGAGAGCCCGTCTGGACGAAGAACCTTCTGCTGCAGTGGCAAGTGACTATGATGCTGATTCCAGTGCATCAACACTTCATCTATCACCACCTTCAAAACCAAGCCCCCCACGGCAAGACAATGACAGCATCCATGAAGCATGTATGTATATCAACATTTACTATAAAATGTATAGAATTTTTGCAATAAATAATACCATAATATTTAGTAATATATGCCTATTCCCAGTCGGTGCCTCCAGCGCCGGTCCAGAGTCCGGTACGGTACGTGCCAGCTCCGCGCACCAAACCATCAGTGCGCATCCACAGCCCGGTATGGTCCGTGCCGGCTCCGCGCACCAATCCAGTGGTGTGTCTCACAGCTCGGTACGGCCCATTCCTGCTCCATGCGCCAGACCAACGGTGCGTCGTCATAGCCCGGAGCCTCCAGCAACGGCTCACTGCCCGGAACCTCCAGCGACGGTCCAAAGCCCAGAGCCTCTAGCGACGGCTCACTGCCTGGAGCCTCCAGTGACGGCCCACAGCCCAGAGTCTCCAGCGACGGCACACAGCCCGGAGCCTCCAGCGACAGCCCACAGCCTGGAGCCTCCAGTGAGGGCTCACTGCACGGAGACTCCAGTGACGAACCACAGCCCGGAGCCTCCAGCGATGGCCCACAGCCCAGAGCCTCCAGCGACGGTACACAGCCCAGAGCCTCCAGCGACGGTCCACAGCCTGGAGCTTCCAGCGAGGGCTCACTGCACGGAGACTCCAGTGACGATCTGTAGCCTAGAGCCTTCAGTGTCGGTCCAGATCCCGGAGTTGCCCATGACGGTCCAGAGCTCCGATCCTCCCGTGACGGTCCAGAGTCTGGGAGCCTAGCAGCCAGCCTAGCTACACGGCTGGAATTCTCCTCTGCGTCGGTGCCCGGGATAGGCACGGCGTGCAGCCACGCCTTGGAGCAGGAGCTCCTAAGCGTGCCGGTGCCCAGTCTGGGGCCGGCAGCCAGCCAAGCTACACAGCTGGAACTCTGCGTCGGTGCCCAGACTGGGCATGGTGTTCAGCCCTACTCCGTCGGTGGGGCTGTCCACGGAACCGGTTGTCTGCCCCTCTCCAGAGGTGGAAGTCCCCACACCAGGCTCCGGACTGGACTTGGTGTGTCAGGGGAATACTGGGGAGGTCTCCATCGCGCCGGGGTCCAGACAGGACTGGGGAGGCAGGGAGGGAGCTGACCTCACTGCCTGTGTCACGCCCGAAGCCGGATCCTGAGCCTCCACCAGCAATCTCCCCAGTGCGTTTTGTTCCCTCTCTTTTTTTAGTTTTTTGTTTTTGTGTGTGCTGTAATTCGGTTCTTTATGTAAAATTTCACGGCTTCCCAGGTTCTATTCTGGAGCAATACCGGAGCTGACCTGATGCAGTCTTCACTCTTTTCCCTGGTACCCTGCCAGATGTGATGAAATGGAGTAGTTTGTTCTCCACTGCCTTCACCTCATCTTCAGCCAATTTTCTTTTTTGGCTTTTTGACAGACCTAAAAATTAAATAATTTTACCTCAACTTTCAAGAGAAACAATATTTCACCTCACTTTTAAAAACTGAGTGCAGAGTTCAGAACAAAGGTAATGTACAGTCCACAGTCCACTGGTCCAGGACTTCTTCCACCTTCACCCCAGCTCTCAGCAGCACAGGTTCAAAGTGCCTGATGAGCTCCTGCACATCAGAATCCCCCAACATCTAAAATAATAGAGATAGAAGAAATAGAAGATGTGTTAAGACAAAATTATATAAAATCAGTAACTTAATGTTTTGATTAGTCTGGTGACTTTGCATAGAAAAACGCTCCCAGCTCACCAGCATTTCTGTCTGCCTCGGGCCAATATGGGAAGTTGGTAATGCGCGCGGCACGCAGGATCCCATGGCTCACATCTCCAAACCTGTTGTCCGTTGTCTTTGCCAGCAGGTCTATGAGGTGGTCTTTGGACTGATTCAGGGAGTGGTCGTCACATGGTTTTAGACCGACACCCTCATACTGGTTTGTTCCCAGCACTGTCTTCAACCAAGGCCCAGGTCTACAAATTATAAAGAGAGAGAGAGACACACACCCAACCACACACACCACCACACACACCACACACACACCACACACACCACACACACACACACACACACACACACCCCACACACACACCCCACACACACACCCCACACACACACACACACACCCCACACCCCACACACACACACACACACACACTACTTTGAGTGACTTCTTATAATGATATATTGATATTATTATGATTATTTTTAATTGATAATATTAAATATGTCCATTTAATGATAAATCCAGTCTATTTGGTGGTTGTACCTGGATTTGTATTTGAGCATTAAAGCCATGGTGGAGGTCAGCCAGTCATGGACTTGGGCCACAGTCACTGAGGAACGCTGCATGGTTAGGGACAGGCTGCTGAGCTGAGTCAGCAAGTCACCAAGGAAGCAGGAGAATTTGATGACCGCCCCATCCTTAATAATATGGAGAAACCCTCGGGCCTTTGCCTTCTGTGTTTCATTCCCAGCTCCTCCAGGTGACTGTGCCTGGCCACTCAGCAGGTCATTCACTTTCCTTGCCAGCTTGTTATGGGACACGGCATCGGAGTAGGCCAACTCCAGCCGATGAGACATGCAGTGTATGCCCAGAATCTCCACTCTGTCTCCACGCAGCTGGCTAACTCCACCTTTCTTGACCCCTGTCATGACAGCAGCGCTGTCCCACACGCTACCAGTTTTTGTAGCCTCTGTCCTGTCTCATCTTCGCTCCCTGACACGGTCTCCATTATTGAGGATATTATTGAGGATATGCATCTGGTTTGTCCACCGATTGGATACCAACAAAACGCACCTCCATCTTCCCTGCTGTTGCCCAGCTGACATACACCAGCTCCTCTTCATCACTGCACTGTCTGTGGAACTGTCACTCATTACTGACAGTGGCTTTGAGGTGGCTAGAGCTTCTCTCACTTTTATTCTTTCAGCCTCAGCAATGTAAAACATTAACTCCTTGGCTCTGTTTCACTTCCTATATGGACTTCCAACTTTCAGACCTTTTTTCTCATGGACCCTAAAACACAAATTGAATAACGTTATGAGTCATCATGACTAACCTAGCTTTCTAACAAATTAATTAACATGCACAATACTTCCTCGCACCTACAGCGTGTAGGTTGAGAAACAGCTTCCCCATCTTGTCAAACTCGGCCGACTTCATGAGGACCAGAGATTTCACCTCCACACTGTCTTGTAGCGAACCAGCTGCCTTCACCCGTTTAGTCCAAATGTTTCCGATATGACCAATGGACACTTCATGGTCCTTTACGGTTTCCACTTTTAAATCGCTTGTCCCACAAAAGATGTCCCTTTACCTTTTCACCGCCGTACGCCCTACAATCGGAGCAATACATGATTTTGTTGGCTGGATCATATACCAGCCATTCTCCACCTTACTTCCACTGTTTTTCTTTGTCTCTTCTTCCTTTTTGGTTTCATGGTCAGGTTTTCTCTTGTGTGTTGTCTGCTCAGCGGGTTTTGTTCCATCTTTTCTATGTCGCCTCATAGCTCCACCGGGTCCAACGTAGTGATGTGTCATGCGCAAAAGATGCTGCTCTGAGAGCCGATGCTTTGTAGTGAATCAGAAGAGCCGGCTCGCATCGAGTGAGAGCCGGCTCCCAGTTTTTTTCCTTTCGCTGCGTGCTTACAGGCAGAACTTTGTTTTGATTGGTCAGCAATCGCATCGCGGCCAATCAGATGTGAGGATATGGGATCATACCATTATGTAAAAACAGAGAGGGGGGTGAAGTGAAGCGGCACTCCACTGCAAGTTAATGAGTCGTAACAACGTTAATAACGACACTGTCTGTCAGATAGCGGTGAGGAGAGTGTGTGAGTCGTAACTATGAGTGACATCCGAAAGAGAAGCAGCATCTGGCTCCAGTTTAAAGACAATGGAAACAACAAAGCAGAGTGCGTTCACTGCAAGATGAAAATTACTTTAAGAGCAGGTTCCACCACAAACCTGCATAGACATATGAGAACTGTCCATCCTACAGTGCAGTTAGAGGAGAGAGGGCAAGCTAGCACCCCATCTACAGATCCTGGTGTGTCTCATCCCCAAAAAACAGCAACTGCAGCAGCATCTACTGGCTTCCCCACACATGCAGGTATAACCTCTCCTACTGCAGCTCAAAGCAAAATAAGCCAGTTTATACCCAAAGTGATGACCCCATCCAAACAGCACAGCATTGATGTAGAGCTAGCTAAAATGATAGCTACTGATTTCCAACCCTTTTCAATTGTGGAGGACAGAGGTTTTAAAAGTTTTGTCAAAACTTTAAATCCCACATACACTCTTCCCAGTAGAAAAACATTGTCCCAAACAACAATACCTAAACTATATGACACAGAACGGGCATTATGGCAAGTAAGGGTGAAACAAGCTCCATCAGTTTGCCTGACAACTGACTGCTGGACCTCCAGAACAACCTGCTCTTTCATGGCTGTCACTTGCCATTTCATTGAAAATTACAAGATGACATCTTGCCTTTTGGACTGCTTTGAGTTCACAGAGAGACACACTGCAGAAAACCTAGCAGATGAGCTAGTAAGAGTGGCAAAAGAGTGGCAAGTAGAGGACAAAGTAGTGTGCTGTGTGAGTGACAATGCAGCAAACATCACCAAAGCCATAAAAATTCTTAAGTGGACCCATCACCCATGTCTGGCACATACACTAAACCTCATGATTAGAGATGCCCTAAAGGTGGTCAAACCAACCGTGGATAAGGTGAAGGCTGTTGTGGAGTTTTTCCACAAAAGCACAGTTGCAACACAGAGGCTAAAGTCCACACAGTGCCAGATGGGGATGCCTGAACTGAGGCCCAAACAAGAGTGTGCCACCAGGTGGAACTCAACATTTTATATGTTGAAACGAATTCTTGAAACTAAAGATGCCATCATCTCCACCCTGGCCCTCATCAACGCACCAGTTGATGCTCTATGTCAAGAGGAATGGGAGCTGGTGAAAGAGGTCTGCACCGTCCTGCAACCATTTGAGGAGGTGACTGTGGAAATAAGTGCAGACAGGTACCTTGGACCATTTTTTTTCACTACTACCATTCAGTCACTATTATACAGTGCAGAAACAATACAGTATAATGTGCCACATATAATATGCCACATACTTTAAAAAAAGCTTCATTTTAAAAGTTGCTGTTTCTCTCCCTCAGCTATGTTTCTGCCTCAAAAATGCTCCTGCTATGCAAAGGTTTGCAGCGTGTGACAGCCCAACAGACTGTAACCATGCAGAAAGGGAAAGAATTGGTTGCAGCTCTTTGTTCAGCCATGGACCGGAAATTTCTGCGTATGGAGTACAACACTGTCCACTCAGAAACCACATTATTGGATCCTAGGTTTAAAAAACTTGCATTCAATGACAACAGAGCTGTTGATGAGGCACTTCAGAGAATTAGTGCAGCAGCAGCAAGATGCACCCCTAGCAGCCAGCCAGCTCCGCCATTAGAAGGCCAAGTGTATGAGGAACCACAAACCTCTGTTGTTTGGAGGCTTTTTGATGAAAGAGCTACAGGAGATGCTACAAGAAGAAATCCTACAGCTGATGCTATACTGGAGGTGAGGTCTTATCTTGAGGAGCCCATCATCCAACGAGCAGAAGACCCACTGAGCTGGTGGCAGGCCAAGGCCTCAGTCTTTCCACGCCTGGCGAAGGTGATGGAAGGGAGACTGTGTATTGTGGCAACATCGGTTCCTTCAGAGAGAATCTTGTCAAAAACAGGGCAGATAATCTCAGAAAGAAGAAATAGGATCAGTCCATCAAAGCTGAGGCATCTGATTTTTTTGAATGCCAATCTTCACTGAGGACATTAATACTGTTTGCTTGAGTTTGGTTCTAGTTCTGTTCTAGTTCAATTCTGTTTATTTGCTGTTTTTTTGTTGTTAATTTGTGCAAGAAAATGTTTGATTAAAATGATTAAAAACAAAAGAATGCTTTTGTAACAAAATAAATGCATAAAAACACTGCACATGAAAGGGTTTTCAACACACAAACCATTTTTTTTTTTTAAAGTTAGGGTAAAATAAAGGCCTACAAAAAAATCCTAAATTAAGAGCCGTTCAGGAGTCGAAAGAGCCGGCTCTTCTTTGGGAGCTGAGCCAAAAGAGCCGGCTCTCGGAAAAGAGCCGAACTTCCCATCACTACTTGCAATGTGCCTGCTTAGATGCTGTCGAATCAAAACAACGTGGGACTACAGTGATTGGATAACGTGCAGGCAGCGCGCGCTCTCTGTATGCATACAGGTGGATGGTGCACATTTTTTTCACAGATGCAGATAAACGGAGAGCGGCGCGGCCGTGTGAAAAAAATTTTCCCCAGTTTTCATGGGAAGTAGCAAGTCTTCTCGAGTCATAAGGCGCAAGTCCAAGTGAAGTCACGAGTCATTGATGTTAAAGTCCAAGTCGAGTTGCAAGTCTTTGTACATTTTGTCGAGTCGAGTCTGTAGTCATCAAATTCATGACTCGAGTCTGACTCGAGTCCAAGTCACATGACTCGAGTCCACACCTCTGCTAGTTAATAGAACTGCTACTTGAGCTGAGTTGCTGACAGACTGCAGTTTTCAACGTGGAAACTAATCAGTCGACCTACATGTTATTTATATTGTCATTAAGGAGACACCTATTTTACAACCCTTTTTCCATAAAACATATTAACCCTCTAGAACTGATGCGCATCAAGATATAAGGCTACAAAGTCCAGGAAAACGACTTTAGGCGTTCTAGAGCGCATTAGATCAATTCGCTCCGAGGAGGTTTAAACTGCATTCTAATGTCCACTTTGTTTATGGAAAACCATATAATGCGATGGTTTTTACAACATGCTCAGTTCTTGGGTCTCTTTTGAAATGAAAGTTATGGAACTTCCTCATGTGCTTCTGTTGTGAGAAAAACTCAACAATAAAACTGACATTAAATGTGGAGAATTATACATCTGTTGGCTATTAAATAGCCTATTAATTGGAGTCTACTAAGCCTTTTTCCTAGCTGGTTTGTGAGAACCAGTTATATAGCCTTCTTCTGTGTACCGACCAGTATATCCTCTGAATCAACACCATTGTCTCCCTGAGTATTCATTACAGTAGGCCTATCAGGGGCTATTTGTTTGGGCTAGTTTTCAGGCCTTGTGGGTGGGTTTTGAGTAGTCATTGGCCTAGAAAGTAATTGCATTAAATCACCTGACTGTTTCCATGTCTGTTAGTAAATGTTTTATTTCTAAGATATAATGAATAAAAGAGAACAATTGACATTCAATAATTAGTTGTCACTGTGTTAAACACAACTAACATTCTGGATCTCTGTTTAGGGGTCAGTGCTCTAAAATGAGTCTCTCTGGGGAGAGAGAGGAGGGGGGCCCTGCCTCTAAAATGAGTCTCTCTAGGGAGAGAGAGGAGGGGGGCCCTGCCTCTAAAATGAGTCTCTCTGGGGAACATGACACCAAAGTTAAGAGGTGAGATGAATGATGAATATGTATCTTTAATTTACAGTCTGTGGATACTAAGCAACTAGAAAGGTTAAAAATGCATCACTGTACAGTTGAAAAATATATGTTACGTGGAAATCAACAGAGGATGGTCTACGGAGATAGGTGGGCGGGGCTGAGAGTAGCAGAGGGGTGGGATTAAAACAGCTCATGATGGGTAATAGTCATTACTGTAAACACTACAGATGTCTGAGTACTATCTATCCAAAATGTAATGTGTGTAATTATTATTATTATTACTATTATCTTCATTATATACAAACACACTGGTGGCCAGGGAGACAAAGCTCCAACTCATTAGATGATGGGTGAAAACCTGAGTTAATCTTCAGAAATAAGCAGGAGTTGATTTGACAAAATGCTATCAGACATCATTATGATGTAGAAAAACAACTTACATGCAGTTGTCATCAGCAGCAGCAACAAGAGAAGAGCCTCTGATAGTTCTGGGTAACTGCCAGACTGAGCAAAACATAGTGTGTTAAAAGTCATGGAATGATTAACTAGGCTATTGAATCACCAGTACTTATTATACATAATGATTATACAGACATCATTGTCAAAAGCAGAAGAGATAGATAACATAGATAGTGTGTTAAAAGTCATGGAATGATTAACTAGGAATCACCAACATCAGTGGTGGTTCTATCTTGTATGGCTCCCTAGGTGAACCTTCCCAAGCAGTAGCCTGTCTCTCTAACAAACTAGAATCAGGGCTCCCACTCCGACAAGGTTTATTGACGTGACGTGCAAATGAGCGATATAAAAACCCATCACGCAAATGTCACCACTGAGTGGCTTCCCATGTCGCCTATACCTAAATCCAATATTATACATATTACATAATTACATAATTATTATACAGACATCATTGTCAAGAGTCAACAGTACTACTTATTGCTCTGAGAGTGAGGCAGATATATATTATTACTGTGTAAAACCTAACAGTACTACTTATTGCTCTGATAGTGAGGCAGATATATATTATTACTGTGTAAATCCTAACAGTACTACTTATTGCTCTGATAGTGAGGCAGATATATATTATTACTGTGTAAAACCTAACAGTACTACTTATTGCTCTGAGAGTGAGGCAGATATATATTATTACTGTGTAAAACCTAACAGTACTACTTATTGCTCTGAGAGTGAGGCAGATATATATTATTACTGTGTAAAACCTAACAGTACTACTTATTGCTCTGATAGTGAGGCAGATATATATTATTACTGTGTAAATCCTAACAGTACTACTTATTGCTCTGATAGTGAGGCAGATATATATTATTACTGTGTAAAACCTAACAGTACTACTTATTGCTCTGAGAGTGAGGCAGATATATATTATTACTGTGTAAAACCTAACAGTACTACTTATTGCTCTGAGAGTGAGGCAGATATATATTATTACTGTGTAAAACCTGACAGTACTACTTATTGCTCTGAGAGTGAGGCAGATATATATTATTACTGTGTAAAACCTAACAGTACTACTTATTGCTCTGAGAGTGAGGCAGAGATATATTATTACTGTGTAAAACCTAACAGATATATATTATTACTGTGTAAAACCTAACAGTACTACTTATTGCTCTGAGAGTGAGGCAGATATATATTATTACTGTGTAAAACCTAACAGTACTACTTATTGATCTGAGAGTGAGGCAGATATATATTATTACTGTGTAAAACCTAACAGTAGTACTTATTGCTCTGAGAGTGAGGCAGATATATATTATTACTGTGTAAAACCTAACAGTACTACTTATTGCTCTGAGAGTGAGGTAGATATATATTATTACTGTGTAAAACCTAACAGTACTACTTATTGCTCTGAGAGTGAGGCAGATATATATTATTACTGTGTAAAACCTAACAGTACTACTTATTGCTCTGAGATATATATATATATTTATAGCATTTTGCTAAAAAAAACATGATTATTTGTGTCTGAAATGAAACCATCAAGTGATAGATTTTAAACAAAGACATGTCTGTCATTGAACAATCCCATGTCATGATTAAATAGTGAAAAAACACACCTCTCTCTTTCTATCATCAGATAGTGAAGAAACCTATCGCTTTCATCATTATTTAAACCATTATTTAAATAATGGTTAAATTAAATCATTAAATTAAAGTGATTTATATCTATATGTATTTAAACCTCTCTGTCATAATTTCTTTAAACAGTAAAAGATAATTTACCAACATTTCTGAAAATGGATATATAGTGTTTTGGAATGAAACTTCTTATGTTTCCCCATCTGAGCTCAGAGTAGATGAGAGACGTAATGTTTGTCTCTGTTGTGTTGAAGTCCAATCAAGCAGGAGAGACCAGCCTCCCCTGTACCCAGCTGTGTGTCCATGAAGAGTGACTGGTCTATGGATCGTCTTATAGAGTTTAGATAGGGAGACTTTTCTACTGAACAAAGGTAAGAAGAACTCATGGGTGCTGGTCGCACGTCCTGATTTTGCCAAGTGGTAGTTGTCCTGAGACCAATATCTTTATGATGACCATGGGACAACAACTGCCTCAGCCAATCAACGTTTATGATGTCATCACTGTGTGCCCCGCCGTCGAGTCCGGAAAAAAAAAAAAAAATGCTGTTTTCACACCTGCGTGAAGTTGGGGTGAACGATTTACAAGGTAAGACCAACGGCTTTTTACATTCTATTAATTAACGTGCATTTAAAAGGTAAGACCAACGGCTTTTTACATTCTATTAATTAACGTGCATTTACAAGGTAAGACCAACGGCTTTTTACATTCTATTAATTAACGTGCATTTACAAGGTAAGACCAACGGCTTTTTACATTCTATTAATTAACGTGCATTTACAAGGTAAGACCAACGGCTTTTTACATTCTATTAATTAACGTGCATTTACAAGGTAAGACCAACGGCTTTTTACATTCTATTAATTAACGTGCATTTACAAGGTAAGACCAACGGCTTTTTACATTCTATTAATTAACGTAATTAACGTATTAATTAATGATTTTTACTTTATTTAATGTAATTTAACCATGTTTCATTTTTAACATGTTTTCAAATCTAACACAATGTATACCTTCACCTTGCTGGCGGTTGGGGTAGAGGCTGCTTCTTTGTAAGCTACAAGAGAAGCAACTTGCAGGATCGAATCCCCGAGCTGACAAGGTAAAAATCTGTCGTTCTGCCCCTGAACAAGGCAGTTAACCCACTGTTCCTAGGCCGTCATTGTAAATAAGAATTTGTTCTTTACTGACTTGCCTAGTAAAATAAAGGTTAAAATAAAAAAAATAAAAACATTCATTTGCAATGTTATCAGATGGGCATTTTACATTTTATTGATTTGACAATAAAACTATTTATTTATTGACCATTTTAAAACTCAATGTACTTGCAAAATGTGTAATCTATTAATTATTCTTCATCTTTGTAGATGTTAAGGCATTAAGGTGTCTCCAAAATAAAAGGCCAGAGTTCACCATAGGAAGTGTGGGGCCATACAATCTACAAGTGGAAAGTTTCAAAACTTTAATGGAGGACAACGAGGTTTCTGACGAGGTAACTTAATATCCTTATAGTAAGCTATGTAAATTCTTACACTTATGTCCTGTCCACTTACCCTACCACCAAAACAAACAACCATGGCCTCTGACTAGCATTTAGCCTTCAAATTTATTTTGAAGTTCTGCATGGTGTTCACGAAGACATTTCTTTGCTAGTTAGATGCTGAAAAACACTGAAATACATATAAACAAACTGGGAAATTATGCCCAGAATGCATACAAATAAATAACATGCTTTGTGTGTTGGCTTTTGTCTAGCACCAAAACATGCCTCCAACATCTGGGCATTTTGTACCTTAAAGGTCCAGTGTAGAACAGGACTGATGATAAATGACTTATCATTTCTATTTGACTTAAAATATAGAGCAGTTCAATTCTTTTACCTCACATCTTTCCTTGAAATTTTCAGGTCATGGATTCCATATGTAATGTCCTTAGCACGGTAAGTGTAATTTTACCAGCAATAATTTGAATTATATTATACAGTATATATAATTGATTTGAAACATGTTTATTTCTTCAACTCTGTTAATAAAGAAAATATGTTATCCCTTAAATCAGGATCGCCCAGGTGTTGTGCATGTAAATTCTCAGGCACTCACAAAAATTCTGGAAGGATCCAAAAGAGCAAAGAGCCACTATTTTCTCAAGGTAAGGAAGATGAAATATTTTGTCACTGACCTGCATATTTTTGTTAGGTTTTATGTTAATGAATAGTTGGTGCTAGGTTTCAGTGAGCTTAATTAAACAGCATTTCTATTCTATTTCTCTGAATTACAGAATAACATTTTGAAAGGGGCAACAGAGATGTTTGGCGCTTATCTCGAGGGTGGCAATCACTGGAGCTTTTTTGTGAGTCAAACCTTTTTAATGTGTCTTAAACACCACAAAACCCATGAAAGTTAACAAATCTGACTAAAATGTTATGCTAGCATCTTAAGTATGTTAAGATTAACATATTAGAACTTTCAAGGCAAAATACAAAAAAACTATTTTTATTACATGCTCAAATTATGAATAAAAAAGATTGACTGTGATGAGCTTCATCTCACATTAGTTTTTTTCATGTCCCTGGAACGCCTAGTAATTAAAAGTACTTCAAACTCTAGAGAGTCAGTATAATTTATTCTGGTACAATTTTATGCTGTATGAGGTGTTGGACCATGGAACTTGGAACATGTCAGGGCCAGAAGGCAGAGTGAATATTGCAATAAGTGTCTTATGGTATAATTATAACTTCAAATATGTCTGTTTTAGCATTGCAATATTGACAGAAGGTGCATCACCTACTTCAACTCCCTTGGAGAGACAGAGTGGCAGTGCCAAGCAGTTGCTCAACACTGGTGGTAGGTATTTATTGTTTTGTTTAGTGTAGTGATATCAGTCATCTAATGGGCTAAAATCTACTATAAGGGCAGTACCTGCCCTTTATTAACACTGTTGCCTCATTAAGTCATTTTACAGCTGATTGATTTCTAACCAACTTCCTCACAACTCACACTATTTACAGTATACAGACCCACTCTTGCAGTCATGCTCACATGACTAGCATAAGTACTCTTCTCTGTAGATTAGCTTTGTTACGAGGACGCAACAGTTTTGACTGACATGGATATGAGTAGATGACAAAATATTTATTTTAAAATTAACTGTTGGAGTTGGATGTTAGCTGTGATTGTGATTTTGTTGATTACAGTACATTTGCAGCATCAAGGGGGGTGAAAGGAGAGTGGGACATTAAAACCACAAAACACAATTTGCAATCCGATTCCGTGTCATGTGGTATCCACACACTTGCAGTAAGTTAATTTCTGTTACCCAGCGTAAATCACTGCAGAATTTAAACCTATTATCATATAATCTACCCTTGTACATTGATATATTAAAGCACCAATACTTGTCTGATTAGGTATTTAGTGACAAATATAAATATTTTTTCTCTTGTCAAAAAACTTTTGCCTTCCTTCAAGTTTGCCACTGAATTGATGAAGTCTGGTGGCTGCATTACCTCCTTCCAGTGCCCTGCAATACAAAAAGAGAGAATGCGCCTGGCCTCACTTTTGTTTCAGTCTTTAGGTATGTGCCTTATTGATTGAAATGTTATCAATAGGTATAAATATATATTTAAAGTTCAGAATTTTGGGCCCTTGCCATATTTCTTAATCATCAACAATGTTGTTGAATGATGCTGGAGATAATCAGCGTCTCCTTTGTTAGCTTTTTGTACAGGCTTGAAAAGTCAAATTATGTTTGTTTTGTGGTTAGGTAGTCAGAAATGTGGATGTAGAACAGCATTAATTGTTCAGAGAAAATACATCTTTACCATTTTTTTTTTTCATCAGTCCATGAAACCGGAAATTCAAAAATAATATTATAAGCACAAAAATATATATATCCTGTATTTACAGATCGAACAAAAAAATGTGGAATTTGTGCCAAAAATGTTTCAGGGAAAAAGACAGTAAGTGCGGTTTTCACATATGATAGTGATATTCTGCATGTCTTATTCAAGCATAATCATTATAATTTGTCATTATAAAATGTCAATACACACATAAAATGCATATACAGACCATCCACTCACATGCATGTCTATGAGAACTCATCAAACCTCTGGTTTCCAAGATGGCGTAACAGTGCAGACGTGTATTTTGTTTTGTCCCGTCTCGTCTCGTGTAAATAGTTTGTAATTTGTCTCTCCATACATTTTTATTTGTTTCCGATTTTACCCCTCCTGCAAGCCACCTACCCAACGTGAAACGGGTCAATTATCGGGTCAAATATCCGTGATTTCCACTATTTAACCGAACCGCAGTCAAAAGTTAGCCTGCTAGCTAGCTTGCTAACCTACCATCGCTAACCATTGCTAGTGGTCTTCACCTCCGCTCTGGCTGATCAGCCAGCCTTCAGTTCGGACAATATCGGCCAGTCTGCTCAGCGCGCTACCAACCCAGCGCCTATCGGACTGCGTTCCCTTCCACCTCACCGGATTTCCACTGAAAGTACCGGACCACCACACCGGATCATCACAGCTAGCTAGCTGCATTTTCGACTGACCGACGCTTATAGCTAAGCTCCATTGTGTACATGCTTCCAATGCTAGCGTGAGCTAGGCTCATCTCCCGGACATCCGACGTGTGCTAGCTACTCTCCCGGGCTCCAGTACCTTGTCAACCTACCTGGACCTTTCTACTGTCGACACGGAGCCACCGAGCCACCGTGACTGGTCTGCCGACGTAATTGTCCGACGTGGTCTCAACAGGGTTCTCCTCTGCGACGCCGCCGAAGATTTCATCTGCTAGCTCCGGCCTGCTAGCCCAGCCTGCTAGCCCAAGCCTGCTAGCCCAAGCCTGCTAGCCCAAGCCTGCTAGCCCAAGCCTGCTAGCCCAAGCCTGCTAGCCCAAGCCTGCTAGCCCAGCCTGCTAGCCCAGCCTGCTAGCCCAGCCTGCTAACACCCTGAACGCCGTGCCATTGAATCTGATTCCCCGGCTCACCACTTTGCTTTTTCATCGGATCCCACGCTTGTTCAGCTCCACAGCTGATGCCTGCAGGACTGTTTGGTTTTATGGTATTTATTTCTGTTTAACTACCAGGCCTCAGGTCCTGTGTGTAGTACATCACTTTTTTCTAACTGACCCTATTTGTCCATTCATCTCCATTACCCGTCGTTGTCTTAGCCCTCTTAATTAACTGTCATTGTATTTATTTTATGTTCTGCCCCTTTCTTATTTCAATTATGCCTTGTCTGTTGTTGTTTAGGTTAGCTATTATTGTTTTATTTCATTGTAGAGCCCCCAGTCCTGCTCAACTGAGTTCTGATAGCTTTTTTGTCCCTCCCCCCACACATGCGGAGACCACACCTGGCTTAACTGGTGTCTCCAGAGATGCAACCTCTCTCTTTATTACCCAACGCCTAGGTTTACCTCCACTGAACTCACATCCTACCATACCCTTGTCTGTACATTATGCCCTCAACCTTTTCCACCACGCCCAGAAATCTGCTCCTTTTATTCTATGTACCCAACGTACTAGACGTCCAGTTCTTAAAGTCCTTAGTCGAATACTAATTCTATTACTCCTCTGTTCCTCTGGTGATGTAGAGGTAAATCCAGGTCCTGTAGCCCCCAGTACTACACCTGTTCCCCAGGCGCTCTCATTTGTTGATTTCTGTAACCGTAAAAGCCTTGGTTTCATGCATGTTAACATTAGAAGCCTCCTCCCTAAGTTCGATTTATTCACAGCATTAGCACACTCCGCCAACCCGGATGTCCTAGCTGTGTCTGAATCCTGGCTTAGGAAGGCCACCAAAAATTCGGAAATTTCCATCCCCAACTACAACATTTCCCGTCAAGATAGAACTGCCAAAGGAGGTGGAGTTGCAATCTACTGCAGAGATAACCTGCAGAGTTCTGTCATACTGTCCAGGTCTGTGCCCAAACAGTTTGAGCTTCTACTTTTAAAAATCCACCTATCCAGAAATAAGTCTCTCACTGTTGCTGCCTGTTACAGACCCCCCTCAGCCCCCAGCTGTGCCCTGGACTCCATATGTGAATTGATTGCCCCCCATCTATCTTCAGAGTTTGTACTGTTAGGTGACTTAAACTGGGATATGCTTAACACCCCGGCTGTCTTTCAATCTAAGATAGATGCCCTCAATCTCACACAAATTATCAAGGAACCCACCAGGTACAATCCAAAATCCGTAAACATGGGTACCATTATTGATATCATCCTGACTAACTTGCCCTCCAAATACACCTCCTCTGTTTTCAACCAGGATCTCAGCGATCACTGCCTCATCGCCTGTGTTCGCAATGGGTCAGCGGCCAAACGTCCACCCCTTATCACTGTCAAACGCTCCCTAAAACACTTTTGCGAGCAGGCCTTTCTATTCGATCTGGCCCAGGTATCCTGGAAGGATATTGACCTCATCCCGTCAGTAGAGGACGCCTGGTTGTTCTTTAAAAGTGCTTTCCTCACCATCCTAAATAAGCATGCCCCTTTCAAAAAACGTAGAACTAAGAATAGATATAGCCCTTGGTTCACCCCAGACTTGACTGCACTAGACCAACACAAAAACATCCTGTGGCGCACTGCATTAGCATCGAATAGCCCCCGCGATATGCAGCTATTCAGGGAAGTCAGGAACAAGTACACCCAGTCAGTTAGAAAAGCAAAGGCCAGCTTTTTCAAACAGAAATTTGCTTCCTGTAGTACTAACTCCAAAAAGTTCTGGGACACTGTAAAGTCCATGGAGAATAAGAGCACCTCCTCCCAGTTGCCCACTGCACTGAGGCTCGGAAACACTGTTACCACTGATAAATCCACGATTATTGAAAATTTCAATAAGCATTTTGCTACGGCTGGCCATGCTTTCCATCTGACTACCCCTACCCCGGTTAACAGCTCTGCACCCCCGGCAGCTACTCGCCCAAGCCCCCCCCGCTTCTCCTTCACCCAAATCCTGACAGCTGATGTTCTGCAAGAGCTGCTAAGTCTGGACCCCTACAAATCTGCTGGGCTAGATAACCTGGATCCTCTCTTTCTGAAATTATCAGCCAAAATTGTTGCAACACCTATCACTAGCTTGTTCAACCTCTCTTTCGTATCGTCTGAGATCCCTAGAGATTGGAAAGCTGCCGCGGTCATCCCCCTCTTCAAAGGAGGAGACACTCTAGACCCAAACTGTTATAGACCAATATCCATCCTGCCCTGCCTTTCTAAAGTTTTCGAAAGCCAAGTTAACAAACAGATAACTGACCACTTCGAATCCCACCGTACCTTCTCTGCTATGCAATCTGGTTTCCGAGCTGGTCATGGGTGCACCTCAGCTACGCTCAAGGTACTGAACGATATCATAACCGCCATCGATAAAAGACAGTACTGTGCAGCCGTTTTCATCGACCTGGCCAAGGCTTTCGACTCTGTCAATCACCGCATTCTTATTGGCAGACTCAACAGCCTTGGTTTCTCAAGTGACTGCCTTGCTTGGTTCTCTAACTACTTTGCAGACAGAGTTCAGTGTGTCAAATCGGAGGGCCTATTGTCCGATCCTCTGGCAGTCTCTATGGGGGTGCCACAGGGTTCAATTCTTGAGCCAACCCTTTTCTCTATATACATCAACGATGTCGCTCTCGCTGCTGGTGACTCTCTGATCCATCTCTACGCAGATGACACCATTCTGTATACATCTGGCCCCTCTTTGGATACTGTGTTTACTAACCTTCAATCAAGCTTCAATGCCATACAACACTCCTTCCGTGGCCTACAACTACTCTTAAACGCTAGTAAAACTAAGTGCATGCTTTTCTATCGAACAATGCCAGCACCCGCCCACCGGACTATCATCACTACTCTCGACGGATCCGAATTAGAATACATGGACACCTACAAATACCTAGGCATCTGGTTAGACTATAAACTCAACTTCCAGACTCACATCAACCATCTCCAATCCAAAATTAAATCCAGAATTGGCTTCCTATTTCGCAACAGAGCCTCCTTCACTCATGCTGCCAAACATGCCCTTGTAAAACTGACTATCCTACCGATCCTTGATTTCGGCGATGTCATTTACAAACTAGCCTCCAACACTCTACTTAGCAAATTGGATGTAGTCTATCATAGTGCCATCCGTTTTGTCACCAAAGCCCCTTACACCACCCACCACTGCGACCTGTATGCTCTCGTTGGCTGGCCTTCACTATATATTCGTCGCCAAACCCACTGGCTCCAGGTCATCTATAAGTCTTTATTAGGTAAATCCCCGCCCTATCTCAGCTCACTGGTCACCATAGCAACACCCACCCGTAGCATGCGCTCCAGCAGGTATATCTCACTGGTCACCTCCAAAGCCAACACCTCCTTTGGCCGCCATTCCTTCCAGTTCGCTGCTGCCAATGACTGGAACGAATTGCAAAAATCATTGAAGCTAGAGGTTCCTATCTCCCTCAATAACTTTAAGCATCAGCTGTCAAAGCTGCTTATCGATCACTGCACCTGTATATAGCCCTTCTGTAAATAGCCCACACTACTACCTCATCCCCATATTTATTTTTGTTTATTTTTCACTAATCTTGCACTCCAGTACCTCTATTTGCACATCATAATTTGCACATCCTTCATTCCTGTGTTAATGATGATAATTCTGTAATTTATTTCTACTCTATAGTCTATTTATTGTCCTACCTCCCAACCTTACTGCATTTTTGCACTACATTTTGCACTCTGTTTATAGATTTTCTATTGTGTTTTTGACTGTTTAATGTGTAACTCTGCTGTTGTTTTTTTTGTTTTTTTTTGTCGCACTGCTTTGCTTTGTCTTGGCCAGGTCGCAGTTGCAAATGAGAACTTGTTCTCAACTGACCTACCTGGTTAAATAAAGGTGAAATAAAAAAATAAAAAAATAAAAAAAAATTAGGAATGGAAACTTTTCATATATAGTATACATAATCTCTGTACCTGACATACATATAATAATTTACCGACCTGTCATGTATATGTGGTTCACACCCCTATTGTATATGTGATTTTTCTCTGTGTTTTGTTTTAACAGGGGGCGTGTACCTGTGGGGCAGTGATGCATCTAGAGTGTGTAGCCACACACATGTGCTACATATGTCAAGGTAAAAGAGAGAATCGCAGAAGACGTATAATAACAAAGTGGACTCTACTGACTGACTGTACAAATGTCTATGTGACAGAAAAAAAGGCTATTTATTATTTTAGCAGGTAAAAAAATATATATTTTTTCATCTATCCAGTCCCCTTGTCTGGTGAGTGTGTGTATAGATGAATACAGTGCATGTATACATACATGTACATAGACTCACTCATTCACTCAAACACATTCACTCACTCCACTCAACTCCACTCAAACACTCACTCACTCACTCACTCTCACTCAAACACTCACTCACTCTCACACTCACTCACTCAAACACTCACTCACACTCACTCACTCACAGTTTTTTGTAGATTATGTAGATTTTGAATTTTGTGTATTGTGTGATACAGATGACAGCAACCCATTTCCCAAAATCTCTTTGCCTGCACTAGGCACTGCACCACACTCTGGTAACTGTTTTGTTATTGACTGGTTGGATTTCTTGCACCAGCCATAAAAGTATACAGTGGGGAGAACAAGTATTTGATACACTGCCGATTTTGCAGGTTTTCCCACTTACAAAGCATGTAGAAGTCTGTAATTTTTATCATAGGTACTCTTCAACTGTGAGAGACGGAATCTAAAACAAAAATCCAGAAAATCACATTGTATGATTTTTAAGTAATTAATTTGCATTTTATTGCATGACATAAGTATTTGATACATCAGAAAAGCAGAACTTAATATTTGGTAGAGAAACCTTTGTTTGCAATTACAGAGATCATACGTTTCCTGTAGTTCTTGACCAGGTTTGCACACACTGCAGCAGGGATTTTGGCCCACTCCTCCATCCAGATCCTTCAGGTTTCGGGGCTGTCGCTGGGCAATACGGACTTTCAGCTCCCTCCAAAGATTTTCTATTGGGTTCAGGTCTGGAGACTGGCTAGGCCACTCCAGGGCCTTGAGATGCTTCTTACGGAGCCACTCCTTAGTTGCCCTGGCTGTGTGTTTCGGGTCGTTGTCATGCTGGAAGACCCAGCCATGACCCATCTTCAATGCTCTTACTGAGGGAAGGAGGTTGTTGGCCAAGATCTCGCGATACATGGCCCCATCCATCCTCCCCTCAATACGGTGCAGTCGTCCTGTCCCCTTTGCAGAAAAGCATCCCCAAAGAATGATGTTTCCACCTCCATGCTTCACGGTTAGGATGGTGTTCTTGGGGTTGTACTCATCCTTCTTCTTCCTCCAAACACGGCGAGTGGAGTTTAGACCAAAAAGCTCTATTTTTGTCTCATCAGACCACATGACCTTCTCCCATTCCTCCTCTGGATCATCCAGATGGTCATTGGCAAACTTCAGACGGGCCTGGACATGCGCTGGCTTGAGCAGGGGGACCTTGCGTGCGCTGCAGGATTTTAATCCATGACGGCGCAGTGTGTTACTAATGGTTTTCTTTGAGACTGTGGTCCCAGCTCTCTTCAGGTCATTGACCAGGTCCTGCCGTGTAGTTCTGGGCTGATCCCTCACCTTCCTCATGATCATTGATGCCCCACGAGGTGAGATCTTGCATGGTGCCCCAGACCGAGGGAGATTGACCGTCATCTTGAACTTCTTCCATTTTCTAATAATTGCTCCAACAGTTGTTGCCTTCTCACCAAGCTGCTTGCCTATTGTCCTGTAGCCCATCCCAGCCTTGTGCAGGTCTACAATTTTATCCCTGATGTCCTTACACAGCTGTTTGATTGAGTGTGTGGAGTCCGTTTGAGTGTGTGGACAGGTGTCTTTTATACAGGTAACGAGTTCAAACAGGTGCAGTTAATACAGGTAATGAGTGGAGAACAGGAGGGCTTCTTAAAGAAAAACTAACAGGTCTGTGAGAGACGGAATTCTTACTGGTTGGTAGGTGATCAAATACTTATGTCATGCAATAAAATGCAAATTAATTATTTAAAAATCATACAATGTGATTTTCTGGATTTTTCTCTCACAGTTGAAGTGTACCTATGATAAAAATTACAGACCTCTACATGCTTTGTAAGTAGGAAAACCTGCAAAATCGGCAGTGTATCAAATACTTGTTCTCCCCACTGTATCTTTGAGATAATCTCACACTTCCTTTCTTTTTACACAGCTGACCCAGACCTGTTAGCCAAACCCTCTAAATCTGCAGAAGGCTTTGTACTACAACAGGGTAACAAATTAAAATGTTTGCATGCTTTCTGACTTAACTGAACTTTGGCTGTATCTCATTTACACTACTACAGTATCTCATTTACACTACTACAGTCACTTCACCTAGGACAGCCAATTTTTTCCCCCAAGTATTCCATTCATAAATGATACTGGTCAGTGCACTCTAAAGCCAAGAGAAAGCAGGTCAAAGCAAAGCCAAACTTATATGTTAGAAAAAAGTATAGTTTACTTTCTCTGCCCTGGGACATAGAAAGAACAAACATGTATGTCAATTCTTATGAAGGAGTGACATTCCTCTTCAATTGATAGAAAGGTTTAGCTAGTAATTACATTTTTGTAGACTGTCCCACATTGTAAACCTGTGATGTTGACATGAGTTCTGACATATTTTTGAACAGAAAAGACCGTTATGTCCATGTTTGAGGCCATAGGAAAACCTATGAGGAAGAAATGGAGGAGGAGGAAGAGATGCATGAGCAACACAATGAAGAAAGACACAGGGAAGATGAGGGAGTGGAGGAAAAAGAAAGGGAAGTGTACAAAGTTTTAGGAAGGCTAACAGCGCAAGGAAAGAGCTACCAGGTAGATGAAGATGAGTTGAGGAGGAGGGTCAAAGGAGAAAACATGTCCACAAACATGTTCCGAATGTTGATAAGGCTTTGTATTTCTATTATATGCATACATTTAAGTATAAAAGAAGATAGAAAGTCATATAGAGTTTGCCACTCTGCCCCTCATGGCTATTGATAGGCATGGTACAGTACATCACTGATATTTAGGATATTCATGCTTTGCATCTGTGACACTGTACTTGTTCATATAGGTTGGCAAAACAGATGTTCCACCCAATGTGCTGCAGCAGCCTAGAAAGGCGAAGACAAAGCTGACAATATTCAGCACTTTAACAGAGGGAGAGGCAGAAGACCTAGCCAAGGGGTTTGGCATGGCACTGGCCAAACATGTGCCGAAAGAGAAACTACTTACTGGTATACCTGAAGAGGACATCCCAGCAACACTGTAAGTGTGTCTGTGTAAGCCCCCTATCTGTATGTGGTGTCTTGTCTTAGAATATCTTAATGTCTACACCTTCATTGTATTTATACACCCCGAATCACTACTTGCTGGTCTCTGACTGTATATGTAATTCTATGCTACACTGACTCTATATCACAGTGTAGTGTCTAGGATTGCTGGCCTCTGAGGTCATATTAGGAAAATAGGTTAGCAGCGTGGATCAGGACAGATTTATTTTAAAGTACAAATGTATAGTGCATTGACGTTCTAGAACTGTTTGTTCTGTTGACAGAAAATGCAGATGTCTTTGCCCGCAGTTAAACTTAATTGGCCTAACGTGCATTTTGTTCTAATATTACCGTTGTACAAACCTGTTCAGCCTGCTGTCTAGTCCCTGTATCAAGAGGCCAATTAATCAACAAGAGAATGATAATGTCATGCGTATTGCAATTCCATATGATCCTCAAGTCTAGGTCACCTTCCTTCATTTATATAGGGCTTTTAACAATGTGGAGCTATGGCTATGATGCAACAGAGTAACAATCCCAGGTAGTAACATGAACATTTTAATTGATTTGCAGGAGGAGCATTGAACAAATGAAAAGTAATGTGGAAAACCTTGGTCCTGAATCTGAGCTGGATTTGGCCACCCACCGCTTTGGGCCTACGGCGGCTTTTCTTTTTTAGAGGACTCTTTGAAATGAACAGTACCCATGTTCCTGCACACATGTACTAATGTGGCTGCTATCAGCTTATTTCTAAACAAAAAAGAAAAGCTCAATTACTTTATTTGATATTTGACAAGGCTTTTATTTTCATGGTCAATTGTTTTATAGTAACTTTTACAGGAGGACTCATAGTGGAGAACAAGTACAACGTTTGTTAAAATGGCAAAACTGCATTTGAATAAAAAGTACTTTTCAAACCTTATTTGTATTATCTTTTTGGACCACTGATTGCTCTGCGTTTTCTTCTTGATTTAATAGGAAAACTTGATGTGACATCTGTCCTCGTCTCTGAGGCAGTGTTTCTGTCAGTCTTTCTTTTTCTGTTTGCAAATAGTGGCCGTATTTTACGTGACTTGTCCTCATCACAAAGTCTTTTAAAGTTTATATTTTCTTCCTTTGTTTGCACTTCTAGTTCATTGACTTTATGGGCAATGTCCTCAGGAATTTTCTCCCATGTCTGTAGAGTCTTCAGTATGCTTTCCAGTTTCCTGATAGTTGTACTACGCCTATCTTCATCTGCAATTTCATCCTGTATAGGCTCCACTGAAATGTTAATTGCATTTTTTGATGTTGTCTCACTCATCTCATTTAAAAGTCCCTTTGCAAGTAGTAGACAAGCACATTTTTTATGATATGAGAAAGTACAGCAGTCACATACATTCGCCACTATACATGGTTTTGATACTGCTCTTCCAAATAAGCTTTCAACCTCTAGTGTTTTTTTAGGCTTTGTAGAAATGCTATACTTATTCTTTTGAATCAAGTTCTTTGCATGGGCTTGCAGTTGTGTGTCCATATCTGGAAAGGTTTCACCATCACCACAAGTTAGAAGACTTAATAAAATGAGATGCTTACATGTACGTCCCCTTGTACCAGCGAGACAACTGCAGAACTGCTCTGCAGGGCATACACAGTAAACTACATGTGGATTATTTTCAGATGGAACGTTGTATATGTATGTTTCTGTTGAAGCTGCGGTAACTGCTGTGGCCCAACCGTTGTCTAGCATCCTCTGAGCAGACTTCTTTATTTCTTCCATTTTACATTCCAGAGGGTTAAAGACTCTCCCAGCAGACTGCAAATCCTGTATTATGTTGAAGTACTTGTCAGTCTTGTTCAATAGCACATCAATCAAATGATCCAATCTACGATTCCGGATGCCACAGAGGAATTGGTATTTTAAACGGTGGAAGAAGCTATAAGGAAATAAAAGCAGAGAGATCAGTTTGTTGAATGAGGAGCAGCAACAGGTTGGAACAATTACATTGTACTCTTTAACAAATTAAAAGATACTCAAAACACCATGCTAACTTTCAGTTATGATGACTATCATCAAGTGAACATGCATAAAAATGTATACCGTTCTATTAGATTGTTTGTTTCAGAGTTTCCATGCTTATAACATCTTCCGAAGTTAGACCACAGAGGACCAATTGGCTCCCAGTGGTTCCTAAAGTACTTGCAGACATCTTTTAAGTTCTTTAACTGGCAGTGAAACATCCCTATAAGGATATTAAGTTACCTCGTTGTCCTCCATTAAAGTTTTGAAACTTTACACTTGTAGATTGTATGGCCCCACACTTCCTATGGTGAACTTTGGCCTTTTATTTTGGAGACACCTTAATGCCTTAACATCTACAAAGATGAAGAATAATTAATAGATTACACATTTTGCAAGTACATTGGGTTTTAAAATGGTCAATAAATAAATAAATGTTTTATTGTCAAATCAATAAAATGTAAAATGCCCATCTGATAACATTGCAAATGTATGTTTAGAACAACATGCTGTGAGAAGTTGCTTCTCTTGTAGCTTACAAAGAAGCAGCCTCTCCCCCAACCGCCAGCAAGGTGAAGGTATACATTGTGTTAGATTTGAAAACATGTTAAAAATGGAACATGGTTAAATTACATTAAATAAAGTAAAAATCATACCTTCCATTGTGTGCTCTTATTGCCACTTGGTGTCCTTTAGCCTAAATACAGAAGCAATGATAAAGACTTATTATAAATATGATTATTTTACAGAGAGGTCTACTGTGAGGTTATACCATCAGGAAAGCCATTTTTGGAACACATTTTATTATATTGTCAGTGATGACTTGAGGTCAACATATTCATATGATGGTCTGAGGACAACATCATGTAACAGAATAAATAGGAGATGACTTGAGGTCAACATATTCATATGATGGTCTGAGGACAACATCATGTAACATAATAAATAGGAGATGACTTGAGGTCAACATATTCATATGATGGTCTGAGGATAACATCATGTAACATAATAAATCAGTGATGACTTGAGGTCAACATATTAATATGATGGTCTGAGTACAACATCATGTAACAGAATAAATCAGTGATGACTTGAGGTCAACATATTCATATAATGGTCACTATAAAAAATATAAACATCTAAACAGTATTTTCTTTTTTTTTCTCCAAACCACCAGGATGTCTCTCATCTCTTGGGTTTGGAATTTGTAGCCAGAAGAGCATTCATTGATTCAAATACCGTTCGCGAGGAGGACAGACACGAGAAGGTTCTAGATGCATATCCTTGTTTCAAGGACGTTGGACATGTAAGTCACTATTGACTCTGCATGATTAAAACCATGGTATCACACACAATGTTTAAAATACCAATTATATTCAAATGTCTGTATTGGTATATTTGATATTTCATAGGTGATGGAGGAGCTTAAACACATTTTGGATGCGGATAATACCAACTTCATCAATGAACTAAAGGGAAGATGGCATGACTTCTGCCAGAAGGTGCAGTTTTTTGGTGTATGGAAAAAGGTGCTGAAACCATTCCCAATGGGACAAAGGTAGGGAATGCTGTTTTCCTGTTAGTAGTGAATAAGGTTTAGGGTGGACCTTCAGGCATGTTAATAGTCAAGTACATGAGCTAGTGTTTTGTTGTCCTTCTTTTTCCTCTATGATGGCTGTCCCATTATTTGCTGATTTCTTTTTTTTTTAAGCATTGTGTCTGTTGTATACCTTTTATCAGATTTGACCTTGTGTAAGTAATGAATCATTTCCTGTACAGCTGAACAGGCTCTTGAGATCCTACGTGTGCTGCCACTGTTCCCCTCCACCTCTGCTCCTCCAAAGAGGGTACGAGATGTGAGTGAGGCTCTGGTGCATGTCCTCGAGGTGAGCTGTGTAAAATGTTGCAGGATCGTTTTGACTGCAGTATCGGGAAAAAACTATAACTGAAGGTGCTGCCCCTGACGACTCCCAATGTATTTCCTATTCACATACTGTATGTTCTAAGCCTTCAAAGACACCTAAACATTTGTTTTTAGAAAGAGGATTTTCACTGGGTAGATTTCTTGGCTGTGTCACAGTATGTACAAAAATGGGTGCATTACATGGTAGCAGGTTTTATCACCCTAATGATAACCAAGCAAGACTAGCCTAGCCTTGGTTTTTACTTCTTTTGGAAGGCTAGACGTGTGTAAACAGTAAATGCATTGGGGATAGTTAAAAACAGCACTTTCAGATGGAGCTTTCTCAGTACTGTAACTTTTGTCAGAATTTTTCTTTAAGTTATGTGTTTGTAAACAAGCCTCTACCCTAGGTTCCAAATGACCAAAATGCATTATCCTGACAGAATGATGTCTGTGTTATGTGTTACAGGAAGGAGAAGACCCCGATTCCTACTTGAAGAAACGCCCTCTCTCCTGCCCAGTCCTGATTGTCGGTCCGTCCAACTTCCTCCTAGCGGTAGGAGATGTGGCAATAACCACCTTTCCAAAAGACAAGCTTACTGAGAGTGCTTTATACCTTATGGCCTACTATTATACCCTACACCTGACTTATCCAAAGTGTGTAGCCACTCTGCTTTCAGTCATACAGACGGAGGTCCTCTTAGACACAATGCATGAGAGAGATCTCACATCGTCTTACAAGAAGAGCATGGCCGAGTGGAAAGCTTTTATTGGCCAATAAAACCAGTGGTCAGATATGTTGTTAGGATAGCACTTCCTGTCTCCCTCCAAGGGTTCTACAGTCCATGTTCATTGCTATTGATTCTTGGTCTGAATTTGGCTAAGTTAGCCCAGTGTTAATTTGGGCTGCACGACAATATTAGCCAACATGCCGTTATCCTGTGATGTTATATTGTGTGTGTGTTGTTTGCACAATTCAGTGCAGATTCTGCTTAGTTTTAAGTTTATTTTAACTTTACAGTAAATATAGAGTTTAAATAACTAATTGTCTGTTCAGCAGATGCAGTCACTAATTTAGACACATCTACTGTGAAAGAGTAAACTGACTAAGCAGTTAAGTTGGGATAAAAGTGAACATAGTGGTATCGGTTATTGTCAGGTTGAGTTGTAAAATATTAACATAGTGGATATGGTCTAGTATGGTGCATCCTTAAGGATGATGTTACAATGGTTAATGGTGTATTGAGGGACTAGTTATTCATGTTAAGCTCAGAACCTTTCATTTGAATGTTACAATATTAATCATTTGTATTAAGAATGAATGTCACAGGTGGAGCAGTTTTAGTGTGTCTAGTGTGTCTAGATGCTGTGAGTGTGTCTGTGCAAAGCACAGATTTTGTACGTGTATTGAGGGGCACATTGGTCAGATGTTTGGACCTGACCTTAACTCACTCACATATTTGGCATGTTCTGCTATGTTTTCATATTGCAGTTCCATAAATACTGTGAGCCAAAATGTTGAGAAAAATGAAGCTGTTTCCCTTTTATGCAGTCCTCTGGGACTTTTTGCTGTTTAAATAAAAAAGTTGGTTAAATGCAAGTCTAGTTTTCATTTTTTCTGTCTTATAAGTAGTAGTTAATGTCTTGAATCGAGTAGGTAAATGTCTTGAATCTAGAACTGTATTACTCTCAGATCCAGTAGGACTGGTATCTTCACTCTTCGTGACAGACTGTTTGACTCAGATTTAGTACTTAACATCTGTGTTACCTCACAGAAAATTATTAAACAATGATATGACAATGTCTCTATACATACTGTACAATATGATATGACAATGTCTCTACACATACAGTACAATATGATATGACAATGTCTCTACACATACAGTACAATATGATATGACAATGTCTCTACACATACAGTACAATATGATATGACAAGGTCTCTACACATACAGTACAATATGATATGACAATGTCTCTACACATACAGTACAATATGATATGACAATGACTCTACACATACAGTACAATATGATATGACAAGGTCTCTACACATACAGTACAATATGATATGACAATGGCTCTACACATACAGTACAATATGATATGACAAGGTCTCTACACATACAGTACAATATGATATGACAATGGCTCTACACATACAGTACAATATGATATGACAATGTCTCACACAACAACACAGAGTTACACATGTTATAAACAAACGTACAGACAATGACACTAGAAAAATGTATATTCAATGTGTGCAAATGTTGTTTGATTAGGGAGGTAGGACAATAAATAGGCCATAGTGGCGAAATAGTAACAATTTATTAAACGGTGTGCTGACTCTCTGGGGTCACTAAAGATCCCATGCCACTTATCGTAAGAGTAGGGGTGTTGACCCTGTTGTCATGGTTAAATTCCCAACCTGGCCCCACCTAATCATAGCCCTCATTCCTAATTGGCAGATATCACTCCTGTCCTCTCTACCCGATAGCTGATGTGTGGTTCTGATGCGTTCTTGCACAACAAATGGTGGCGTTGCGTCACCCAGGTGGGAGGAGTTTTCCCCTACTATCTAAATCCAATCAATTAAATCAAATAAATAAATTAAAGTTTTACTAGCGTTTAAGAGCAGTTGTTGTTCACGGAAGGAGTGTTGTATGGCTTTGAAGCTCTTTTGAAGGTTAGTTAACACAGTGTCCAATGAAGGGCCAGATGTATACAGAATGGTGTCGTCTGCGTAGAGATGGATCAGAGAGTCACCAGCAGTGAGAGTGACATCATTGATATATACAGAGAATAGAGTCGGCCCGAGAATTGAACCCTGTGTCACCCCCCATAGAGACTGCCAGAGGTCCGGACAACAGGCCCTCCGATTTGACACACTGAACTCTATCTGAGAAGTAGTTGGTGAACCAGGCAAGGCAGTCATTTGTGAAACCAAGGCTGTTGAGTCTGCCGATAAGAATGTGGTGATTGACAGAGTTGAAAGACTTGGCCAGGTCGATGAAGACGGCTGCACAGTACTGTCTTTTATCAATGGCGGTTATGATATCGTTCAGTACCTTGAGCGTGGCTGAGGTGCACCCATGACCAGCTCGGAAACCAGATTGCATAGCAGAGAAGGTACGGTGGGATTCAAAATGGTCGGTGATTTGTTTGTTAAATTAGCTTTCGAAGACTTTAGAAAGGCAAGGCAGGATGAATACAGGTCTGTAACAGTTTGGGTCTAGAGTGTCTCCCCCTTTGAAGGAGGGGATGACTGCGGCAGATTTCCAGTCTCTAGGGATGATTTTAGGGTCCAGATTATCTAGCCCAGCAGATTCGACTATTCGATGCTAATGTTGATAAATTGTAGTCATTTAAACCCATGATCTACTTTCTCGCCATGTCCTTCCATCCTCCTCCCTTTACTACCTGGCTTATCCTGCCCCTGTCCAGTTAAGTGGTGGAGAGTTTGGGAGCTGTGAGCTCTGATAGAGAGATGTATCAACCACCACAAACAGGTAAGACAGGTTCTGTCCTCTGTATTTCAGACCAAAGCAAGACCATGTTTAAAGCTCACTATGGATCTACTAACAGGTTAGTCTCTGTAAAGTCTTTGGATGTATTTGAAGTGTGATTATAGTGTGTTCTGTGGAGTTCCTTCCTCTTCTTCAATACTAACTGAATGGTGAATGAATGTATTTACAGTGAATCAATCAATCAATACAGTGTGATTATTGTGTGTTCTGTGGAGTTCCTTCCTCTTCTCCAATACTAACTGAATGGTGAATGAATGTATTTACAGTGAATCAATCAATCAATCAATCAATACAGTGTGATTATTGTGTGTTCTGTGGAGTCCCTTCCTCTTCTCCAATACTAACTGAATGGTGAATGAATGTATTTACAGTGAATCAATGAATCAATACAGTGTGATTATTGTGTGTTCTGTGGAGTTCCTTCCTCTTCTCCAATACTAACTGAATGGTGAATGAATGTATTTACAGTGAATCAATCAATCAATACAGTGTGATTATTGTGTGTTCTGTGGAGTTCCTTCCTCTTCTCCAATACAAGACAGGCATCTTCACCTTTCCTGACAAGCTCTGCTTCGTTATGGAACAACAATTAATACAAATTAGGAGGAAAGGTGGTTGTCTGGAAAGAGTGGGATAGGTTTTGTTTTATCCTCAACATGAATACATTTCACTGTTGCTTTATGTAATGATCATGCTGTTTAATCAGCTTCTTGATATAACACACCTGTCAGGTGGATGGATTATCTTGTCAAAAGACAAATGTTCACTAACCGGGATCTAAACATATGTGCACAAAATTACAGATAAATGTGCTTTTTGTGCGTATAGAAATTCTGGGATATTTTATTTTATTTCCATAGGGGCGCGACCTTTGTAGTCTAAGGAGTTCAGATGTGGATGACCTGATCTCAAAAATCCCCCAAAGGTTCTTTTAAACAATATAACTTATAAATCATGAGCCTCATCTTGAGGAGTCACCTGTGACCGTATAAAATAAAGAGTAGGAGTGCTGATCTAGGATCAGTTTAGCCTTTTAGATCATAATGAATAATATTACATGGGCAGGGGGACCTGATCCTAGGTCAGCATTCCTCCTCTGAGACACTTCCCAGGAGTCACCAGGACCAAGAAACCGAACACATACTGTTGTAAAGTCTAGTTACAGCAGGTATTTACTGCCATCTAGTGGAAGATACCAATAAAACACTTTATTATCAGGGTGGGGAGACGGCTGAGATGAAAAAGAAAGTGAAAGTGTTTATTTTGTACAGGATCCATTTTGAGACGACAGCGCAGAAAACTCTATATGGGGAGAACTAGAAAAAAAAAGTGAGTATTTTTATATTTCTGAACAATAATCTAATCTAAAGGACAGAGTATGTGAATGAATACCTGGAATGAGATATTACTAGTTAATAGAACCGCTACTTGAGCTGAGTTGCTGACAGACTGCAGTTTTCAACGTGGAAACTAATCAGTAGGCCTACATGTTATTTATATTGTCATTAAGGAGACACCTATTTTACAACCCTTTTTCCATAAAACATATTAACCCTCTAGAACTGATGCGCATCAAGATATAAGGCTACAAAGCCCAGGAAAACGACTTTAGGCGTTCTAGAGCGCATTAGATCAATTCGCTCCGAGGAGGTTTAAACTGCATTCTAATGTCCACTTTGTTTATGGAAAACCATATAATGCGATGGTTTTTACAACATGCTCAGTTCTTGGGTCTCTTTTGAAATGAAAGTTATGGAACTTCCTCATGTGCTTCTGTTGTGAGAAAAACTCAACAATAAAACTGACATTAAATGTGGAGAATTATACATCTGTTGGCTATTAAATAGCCTATTAATTTGACTCTACTAAGCCTTTTTCCTAGCTGGTTTGTGAGAACCAGTTATAGCCTTCTTCCGTGTACCGACCAGTATATCATCTTAATCAACACCATTGTCTCCCTGAGTATTCATTACAGTAGGCCTATCAGGGACTATTTGTTTTGGCTAGTTTTCAGGCCTTGTGGGTGGGTTTTGAGTAGTCATTGGCCTAGAAAGTAATTGCATTAAATCAACTGTTTGGATGTGTCTGTTAGTAAATGTTTTATTTCTAAGAGATAATTAATAAAAGAGAACAATTGACATTCAATAATTAGTTGTCACTGTGTTAAACACAACTAACATTCTGGATCTCTGTTTAGGGGTCAGTGCTCTAAAATGAGTCTCTCTGGGGAGAGAGAGGAGGGGGGCCCTGCCTCTAAAATGAGTCTGTCTGGGGAGAGAGAGGAGGGGGGCCCTGCCTCTAAAATGAGTCTCTCTGGGGAGAGAGAGGAGGGGGACACTGCCTCTAAAATGTGTCTCTCTGGGGAGAGAGAGGAGGGAGGCCCTGCCTCTAAAATGAGTCTCTCTGAGGAACATGACATCAAAGTTAAGAGGTGAGATGAATGATGAATATGTATCTTTAATTTACAGTCTGTGGTTACTATGCAACTAGAAAGGTTAAAAATGCATCACAGCACAGTTGAAAAATATATGTTACGTGGAAATCAACAGAGGATGGTCTACGGAGATAGGTGGGCGGGGCTGAGAGTAGCAGAGGGGTGGGATTAAAACAGCTCATGATGGGTAATAGTCATTACTGTAAACACTACAGATGTCTGAGTACTATCTATCCAAAATGTAATGTGTGTAATTTATTATTATTATTATTACTATTATCTTCATTATATACAAACACACTGGTGGCCATGGAGACAAAGCTCCAACTCATTAGATGATGGGTGAAAACCTGAGTTAATCTTCAGAAATAAGCAGGAGTTGATTTGACAAAATGCTATCAGACATCATTATGATGTAGAACAACAACTTACATGCAGTTGTCATCCGCAGCAGCAACAAGAGAAGAGCCTCTGATAGTTCTGGGTAACTGCCAGACTGAGCAAAACATAGTGTGTTAAAAGTCATGTAATGATTAACTAGGCTATTGAATCACCAATACTTATTATACATAATGATTATACAAGCAGAAGAGATAGATAACATAGATAGTGTGTTAAAAGTCATGTAATGATTAACTAGGAATCACCAACATCAGTGGTGGTTCTAGCTTGTATGGCTCCCTAGGAGAACCTTCCCAAGCAGTAGCCTGTCTCTCTAACAAACTAGAATCAGGGCTCCCACTCCGACAAGGTTTATTGACGTGACGTGCAAATGAGCGATAGAAAACCCATCACGCAAATGTCACCACTGAGTGGCTACCCATGTCGCCTATACCTAAATCCAATATTATACATATTACATAATTACATCATTATTATACAGACATCATTGTCAAGAGTCAACAGTACTACTTATTGTTCTGAGAGTGAGGCAGATACAGTGGAGAGAACAAGTATTTGATACACTGCCGATTTTGCAGGTTTTCCTACTTACAAAGCATGTAGAGGTCTGTAATTTTTATCATAGGTACACTTCAACTGTGAGAGACTGAATCTAAAACAAAAATCCAGAAAATGACATTGTATGATTTTTTAATAATTAATTAGCATTTTATTGCATGACATAAGTATTTGATCACCTACCAACCTGTAAGAATTCCGGCTCTCACAGACCTGTTAGTTTTTCTTTAAGAAGCCCTCCTGTTCTCCACTCATTACCTGTATTAACTAAACCTGTTTGAACTCGATACCTGTATAAAAGACACCTGTCCACACACTCAATCAAACAGACTCCAACCTCTCCACAATGGCTAAGACCAGAGAGCTGTGTAAGGACATCAGGGATAAAATTGTAGACCTGCACAAGGCTGGGATGGGCTACAGGACAATAGGCAAGCAGCTTGGTGAGAAGGCAACAACTGTTGGCGCAATTATTAGAAAGTGGAAGAAGTTCAAGATGACGGTCAATCTCCCTCGGTCTGGGGCACCATGCAAGATCTCACCTCGTGGGGCATCAATGAGCATGAGGAAGGTGAGGGATCAGCCCAGAACTACACGGCAGGACCTGGTCAATGACCTGAAGAGAGCTGGGACCACAGTCTCAAAGAAAACCATTAGTAACACACTATGCCGTCATGGATTAAAATCCTGCAGCGCACGCAAGGTCCCCCTGCTCAAGCCAGCGCATGTCCAGGCCCGTCTGATGTTTGCCAATGACCATCTGGATGATCCAGAGGAGGAATGGGAGAAGATCATGTGGTCTGATGAGACAAAAATAGAGCTTTTTGGTCTAAACTCCACTCGCCGTGTTTGGAGGAAGAAGAAGGATGAGTACAACCCCAAGAACACCATCCCAACCGTGAAGCATGGAGGTGGAAACATCATTCTTTGGGGATGCTTTTCTGCAAAGAGGACAGGACGACTGCACCATATTGAGGGGAGGATGGATGGGGCCATGTATCGCGAGATCTTGGCCAACAACCTCCTTCCCTCAGTAAGAGCATTGAAGATGGGTCGTGGCTGGGTCTTCCAGCATGACAACGACCCGAAACACACAGCCAGGGCAATTAAGGAGTGGCTCCGTAAGAAGCGTCTCAAGGTCCTGGAGTGGCCTAGCCAGTCTCCAGACCTGAACCCAATATAAAATCTTTGGAGGGAGCTGAAAGTCCGTATTGCCCAGCGACAGCCCCGAAACCTGAAGGATCTGTATGGAGGAGTGGGCCAAACTCCCTGCTGCAGTGTGTGCAAACCTGGTCAAGAACTACAGGAAACGTTTGATCTCTGTAATTGCAAACATAGGTTTCTGTACCAAATATTAAGTTCTGCTTTTCTGATGTATCAAATACTTATGTCATGCAATAAAATGTAAATTAATTACTTAAAAATCATACAATATGATTTTCTGGATTTTTGTTTTAGATTCCGTCACTCACAGTTGAAGTGTACCTATGATAAAAATTACAGACTTCTACATGCTTTGTAAGTAGGAAAACCTGCAAAATCGGCAGTGTATCAAATACTTGTTCTCCCCACTGTATATATTATTACTGTTTAAAACCTAACAGTACTACTTATTTCTCTGAGAGTGAGGCAGATATATATTATTACTGTGTAAAACCTAACAGTACTACTTATTGCTCTGACAGAGAGGCAGATATATATTATTACTGTGTAAAACCTAACAGTACTACTTATTGCTCTGAGAGTGAGGCAGATAAATATTATTACTGTGTAAAACCTAACAGTACTACTTATTGCTCTGAGAGTGAGGAAGATATATATTATTACTGTGTAAAACCTAACAGTACTACTTATTGCTCTGAGAGTGAAGTAGATATATATTATTACTGTGTAAAACCTAATATTACTACTTATTGTTCTGAGAGATATATATATATTTATAGCATTTTGCTAAAAAAACATGATTATTTGTCTCTCTGAAATGAAAGCATCAAGTGATAGATTTTAAACAAAGACATGTCTGTCATTGAACAATCCCATGTCATGATTAGATAGTGAAAAAACACACCTCTCTCTTTCATCATTATTTAAACTTATCTCTGTCATAATTTCTTTTAACATTAAAAGATAATTTACCAATATTTCTGAAAATGGATATATAGTGTTTTGGAATGAAACTCTTCTTATGTTTCCCCATCTGAGCTCAGAGTAGATGAGAGACGTAATGTTTGTCTCTGTTGTGTTGAAGTCCAATCAAGCAGGAGAGACCAGCCTCCCCTGTACCCAGCTGTGTGTCCATGAAGAGTGACCAGTCTATGGGTCATCTTATAGAGTTTAGAGAGGGAGACTTTTCTACTGAACAAAGGTAAGAAGAACTCATGGGTCATGGTCAGTGAGTTAAAACAACACTGTCTCTAGTCATTTCTCCTCTCCCATTTTACCATTTATTTCGGTTATTCGCATCAAATTGAGCGAATGCTGCGCAGGTTCACTGAGTTATAAACCAGATGGATAGGTGTAGCTCATTGATTTGTAGATCTGACACAGTTGCTACTTTATATTAGCAGGTGTCGTGAATGAGGTATGTAGTACCACAGAAGGCCACAGGGAGGAGCAAGAGAGCTATACACCCTTACTGTTGTTTGTCTTAAAAACCCTAAACCTTACAATCAATCAATCAAATGTATTTATAAAGTCCTTTTTACATCAGCAGATATCACAAAGTACTATACAGAAACTCTAACCCTACGTATAACCTATTTCAGACTTAACCCTAACCCTTAACCCTAATTCTAGGGTAGGGTAGCCTAGAACACTTTTAGAAACTATTTTAGTAATAATATTATGTCAGTTAATACCATTATAGTACTAAATAGCATTTAGATTATTTTGTTAATTAAAACCTGTCAAAGTGTTTTAATGTTTTTGTTTGTTTGTTATTATTTGGTTTATATTTATTATTGCAATCAGAACGTTTGATGAACAAACCACATTTGTTTTATGTTTCAAATGTGGTTTGAACTGGGTGACCTACAGTAGTAACCTCTATGTGAAAGTCCAGTTGAACTGGGTGACCTACAGTAGTAACCTCTATGTGAAAGTCCAGTTGAACTGGGTGACCTACAGTAGTAACCTCTATGTGAAAGTCCAGTTGAACTGGGTGACCTACAGTAGTAACCTCTATGTGATAGTCCAGTTGAACTGGGTGACCTACAGTAGTAACCTCTATGTGATAGTCCAGTTGAACTGGGTGACCTACAGTAGTAACCTCTATGTGAAAGTCCAGTTGAACTGGGTGACCTACAGTAGTAACCTCTATGTGAAAGTCCAGTTGAACTGGGTGACCTACAGTAGTAACCTCTATGTGAAAGTCCAGTTGAACTGGGTGACCTACAGTAGTAACCTCTATGTGAAAGTCCAGTTGAACTGGGTGACCTACAGTAGTAACCTCTATGTGAAAGTCCAGTTGAACTGGGTGACCTACAGTAGTAACCTCTATGTGAAAGTCCAGTTGAACTGGGTGACCTACAGTAGTAACCTCTATGTGAAAGTCCAGTTGAACTGGGTGACCTACAGTAGTAACCTCTATGTGAAAGTCCAGTTGAACTGGGTGACCTACAGTAGTAACCTCTATGTGAAAGTCCAGGAATTGGCTGAGATAGATGGGGAATGTTTGAGACTGATATCAGGAAATTACATCATGCAACCCTGGGTTAGAAAATGTACCTCAACATGCCCCTCCATGCTGGTTGATGAATTTGACAATGAATGTACTAGGAAAATAAGTTTCTCTCCACCAGAGGTGACTGAATTAATGTTAAGGCTTATTGATAATCATTATAGTAATGAAGTATCATTTCAAAACATGATCATAAAAACAGGTAATAGTAAACATGAATCATCATTATATTACTTCACAGTAATCTGTTAAATGCTTTTTCAGTCCTTCCTCTTGCGTTAGCAGTGTGGAAAGGGACAGAACAAAGTAGGAGCAGGAGTTTTCCTGTGAAGGGGAAGTGGTGGTGCATCCTGGGAGAAAACTAAACTAATCGTCTGAAATGTCATTCGTGGTCTTATGATGTCATCTATTGGATTTATTTAGTAACTGCAGTAGAACTGAATAAAGTGTCATTCTTTACTAAAGTAGTTATTACTCTGAATTACAAAATAAAATGTTCTAGTTCATTTTACCACTTAGAACCATAAAATAACCATTTATAGCACAACAAACAATGAAGCTGACATAAACCAGAAACGCCATACATTTAGTTAATTATAAATAAATACTTATCTCTGTCATAATTTCTTTAAACAATAAAAGATAATTGACCAACATTTCTGAAAATGGATATATAGTGTTTTGGAATGAAACTCTTCTTATGTTTCCCCATCTGAGCTCAGAGTAGATGAGAGACGTAATGTTTGTCTCTGTTGTGTTGAAGTCCAATCAAGCAGGAGAGACCAGCCTCCCCTGTACCCAGCTGTGTGTCCATGAAGAGTGACCAGTCTATGGATCATCCTATAGAGTTTAGAGAGAGAGACTTTTCTACTGAACAAAGGTAAGAAGAACTCATGGGTCATGGTCAGTGAGTTAAACAACACTGTCTCTAGTCATTTCTCCTCTCCCATTTTACCATTTATTTTGGTTGTTTTCATAATCCATAGGCTAATCCGTGTGTGTGTGTGTGTGTGTGTGTGTGTGTGCACTCCTTGGATGTTTTGTCCACAGAAACCAACAGGAGAGATCAGAGTCAGAGATTCTCAGTGGTCAGTCTTCCCAGAGTCATCAAACAGACCTGGCCTCCATATTCAGTGTATGTGGTCCTGTTATGTACATTTGTTTTTGTTTACCTCAAGTAAAGTTGATCTGTCAATCATCCATTAATATGTTAGTGAGAAAGCATTTATTCTCTTGCTTAACTTATTTACTTTATTTATTTCAGTTGCTTGAAGAGAATATTATGACATTTGTGAAGAACGAGATGAAGCTGTTCAAGAGGATTCTTAGTCCAGAACTCCCACAAGGCTTTGAGAGTCAGAAGCAGGATAAGGAAGTGGTGGATGCTGAAGATGAGAAGCAGGAGAGCAGTGCCAGAGAGGGGGCTCTGAAGATCACACTGCACGTCCTGAGGAAAATGAACCAGAAGGAGCTTGCTGACACACTGGAGAAAAGTAAGAGCTGTCTGCCTCATGTTGAATGCTGTTTTAAAAGAAACATTTAAAAGCTGTAGCTAAAGTACAGCTGAAGTAGCTGTGTAACTCAATGATATTGTAGCAGCCTTAACACAACACCTAGTGACCTCATCAAGTAGCAGCAGGGATGTGTTGTGTTGATTCATTTAGACAGAGAGAAGAGGAGAGACAGAGAGAGACAACATTAATAATACCATCAATAATACCAATAATTATATAAATCAGTCACACCAGTGTGTAATGCATTATGAAAACATTTACACATTTATACAGACAGTTAAGATAATACATTATTACAATTTAAACTTTATAACAGTCCTACAATACTGTAGGCATTAAATCAGACATAATATTAATATCCTCTGTGTTATTTCTTCATACAGATGAGCTTGCTGTGATTTGCCAACGTGAACTCAAATCTAATCTAAAGAAGAAGTTTCAATGTGTATTTGAGGGGATCGCTAAACAAGGAAACCCAACACTTCTCAATAAGATCTACACAGACCTCTACATCACAGAGGGTGGAACAGGAGAGGTCAATAATGAACATGAGTTGAGACAGATTGAGACAACAACCAGGAAACAAGCCAGACCAGAGACTGCAATCAAATGTAACGACATCTTCAAACCCTTAACTGGACAAGACAACCTTATCAGAACTGTGCTGACAAAGGGAGTCGCTGGCATTGGAAAAACAGTCTCTGTGCAGAAGTTCATTCTGGACTGGGCTGAAGGAAAAGTAAATCAGGACGTCCAATTTGTATTTTCATTCCCTTTTCGGGAGCTGAATTTGATGAATGGGGAAAAACACACTTTGATTGAACTTCTCAATCACTTTTCAATGGAAACCAAAGAATCAAGAATCTCCAACTACGACAAGTACAAAGTTCTGTTAATCTTTGATGGTCTGGATGAGTGCCGACTGCCCCTAGACTTCCAGAAGAACAAGATGTGTTGTGACGTCACTGAGTCAACCTCAGTGGATGTTCTGCTGACAAATCTCATCAAGGGAAATCTGCTTCCCTCTGCTCTCCTCTGGATAACTACCCGACCTGCAGCAGCCAATAAGATACCATCAGGATGTGTTGACCAGGTGACAGAGGTACGAGGGTTCAATGACCCACAGAAGGAGGAGTACTTCAGGAAGAGATTCAGTGATGAGGACCTGGCCAGCAGAATCATCTCTCACATAAAGACATCAAGGAGCCTCCACATCATGTGCCACATTCCAGTCTTCTGTTGGATTTCTGCAACAGTCCTTGAACACATGTTGAGTACAGACAAGAGAGAAGAGATGCCCAAGACTCTGACTGAGATGTACACACACCTTGTGATGTTTCATACCAAACAGAAGAATGCAAAGTATCTTGGGAAAGAAGAGACTGGTCTACACTGGAATAAAGAGAGCATTCTGTCACTGGGAAAACTGGCTTTTCAACAGCTTGTGAATGGTAATCTGATTTTCTATGAAGAAGACCTGAAAGAGGCTGGCATTGATGTCAATGAAGCCTCAGTGTACTCAGGATTGTGTACACAGCTCTTTAAAGAGGAATGTGGGCTGTACCAGGACAAGGTGTACTGCTTCGTGCATCTGAGCATTCAGGAGTTTCTGGCTGCTGTATATGTGTTCCTCTCATTCATCAACAACAATGACAATCTAATGTGCAAACCTCAATCCAAGTCCAGGAACGTTTCTGTGAAGATCAGACACAAGCGTAAAGTTACCGTCTTCAAGAGTGCTGTGGATCAAGCCTTACAAAGTGAGACAGGAAACCTGGACCTTTTCCTCCGCTTCCTTCTGGGCCTCTCACTGGAGTCCAATCAGAAGCACTTACGAGGTCTACTGACAAATACAAGAAGCAGCTCACAGAGCCACGAAGAAACAGTCAAGTACATCAAGGAGAAGATCAGGGAGAATCCCTCTCCAGAGAGGTGCATCAATCTGTTCCACTGTCTGAATGAACTGAATGACCATTCTCTAGTGGAGGAGATCCAAAGATACCTGAGATCAGGAAGTCTCTCAGAAGCCAAACTGTCACCTGCACAGTGGTCAGCTCTGGTCTTTATATTGCTGACTTCAGAAAAGGAGCTGGATGTGTTTGACCTGAAGAAATACTCCAGATCAGAGGAAGGTCTTCTGAGGCTGCTGCCAGTGGTCAAAGCCTCCAGAGCTGCTCTGTGAGTTCTTTAAAATGAAATTTAAGTACTAATCATCAGGAAGAAATATTCAGTTTAGAGTAAAATATGTATTATTAAAAACATAATGAATCAATGCCTTGATGTTCACATTAGTATAACAATATGACCATAACATTCTAGGAGACGGAAGATGAATCTATATGTTGTTTGACAGAATAAACCAAATGCATCTGACATTGTCCTTCTACACTGTTGGTGTTAAATTAACAGTGTGTTTGTGAAATCATGATGATCTCTTTGCAGGCTGTCAGGCTGTCGAGTCACAGAGGAAAGCTGTGCTTCTCTGGTCTCAGCTCTGAAGTCAAACCCCTCACACCTGAGAGAACTGGATCTGAGTAACAATGACCTGAAGGATTCAGGAGTGAAGCTGCTCTCTGCTGGACTGGAGAATCCCCACTGTAAACTGGAGACTCTGAGGTCAGTATTCCTGTAGTTGGTCAACAAGTGATAAATGTTCATCAGATCCACATGTGTTTACCAGGCACACGTAGTCCACATCATATGGACAGTGAAGCATACAGTTTTAAATTTGCCTCTGTGCTCCAGCATTTTGGATTTGAGATAGAATGTTTCATATTAGGCAAAAGTACAGAATGTCAACTTTTATTTCAAGGTATTCATAAATATCTGTTGAACTGTTTAGAAATGAAAGCACTTTATTTACGTAGTCCTCCAATTTGAAGAAGTCATGATTATTTCAACAAATTAATGTAGTCAAAGGTTTAGTATTTGGATCAATATTCCTTCCCTGCAGTGATAACATGAAGCTTGTGATTCTACAAACTTGTTGAATGTATTTGCAGTTTGTTTTGGTTGTGTTTTGGATAATGTTTTTCCCAATAGTAACTGAATGGTGAATAATGTCCTGTCATTTTGGAGTCACTTCACTTGTATTGTCAGTAAGAATAGAAGATGTTTCTGAACACTTCTACATTCATGTGGATGCTACCATGGTTATGAATAATCATGAATGAATCGTGAATGATGATGAGTGAGAACGTTACAGAGGCACAAAGATCATACCCCCTCTGTTATTGGTAATGGTGAGAGGTTAGCATGTTTTGTTCTAGCCTCTGTAACTTTCTCACTCATTATTATTCATGATTCATTCATGATTTTTATTAATCATGGCATCATCAGGATTCATTTAGTAGTGTTTAGAAACATGTTATCTACTCACTTAGACAGAGGATTAATCCAGTCATCATCCACCATTCAGTTACTATTGGTCAAAACATAACCCATAACACAACCAAATCAAACTGCAAATGCAACCAATGAGTTTGGGACAAAATACTAAACTTTTGACTACTTTAATATACTATAAGTAAATTGGTCAGAATACTTATGACTTCTTCAAATAGGGGGACTAGATACATAAAGGGCTTTTATTTTTCTAAATGGTGAAACAGAAATGTATGAAAATACCCTCAAATAAAAGGTGACATTATATACTGTCACCTCATATGAAACATTTGATCTCAAATCCACAATGCTGGAGTTCAGAGCCACATTTAAAATGTTAGCTTCACTGTCAAACTAGATATGGTGTGGACTGTATACTCAATACAATCTAAATCTGATACTTCACTGTCTGTCTTTTGACTGATACTGCTTTTTAAACTGGTCTGGTCAGTCTACTCAAATATTTGTACTATACAATTTTTTCTCTCCAATTCAATACTTTGATCATTTGTAATTTCTAATAATGATACATTAATTTGTGAATAGATATGGCAGGTTTCAGGACCCTGATATATCTGAATATGTTGAAAAAAATATACTGCCACTATTTTCACCACCAACGAATAGCAGTAAGGTTGTAATATGATTTGACTCTTTGCAGGCTGTCAGGCTGTCTAGTCACAGAGGAAGGCTGTGCTTCTCTGGTCTCAGCTCTGAATTCAAACCCCTCACACCTGAGAGAGCTGGATCTGAGTAACAATGACCTGAAGGATTCAGGAGTGAAGCTGCTCTCTGCTGGACTGGAGAATCTCCACTGTAAACTGGAGACTCTGAGGTCAGTATTCCTGTAGTTGGTCAACAAGTGATAAATGTTCACCAGATCCACATGTGTTTACCAGGCACACATAGTCCACATCATATGGACAGTGAAGCATACAGTTTTAAATTTGGTGCTATGCTCCAGTATTTTGGATTTGAGATAGAATGTTTCATATTAGGTGACAGTACAGAATGTCAGAATGTCTTTTATTTCAGGTTATTCATAAATATCTGTTTCACCGTTTAGAAATGAAAGCACTTTATTTATGTAGTTCTCCCATTTGAAAAAGTCATGATTATTTCAATAAATTAATTTATTCAAAAGTTTAGTATTTGGATCAATATTCCTTCCCTGCAGTGAAAACATGAAGCTTGTGATTCTACAAACTTGTTGAATGCATTTGCAGTTTGTTTTGGTTGTGTTTTGGATGATGTTTTTCCCAATAGTAACTGAATGGTGAATAATGTCCTGTCATTTTGGAGTCACTTCACTTGTATTGTCAGTAAGAATAGAAGATGTTTCTGAACACTTCTACATTCATGTGGATGCTACCATGGTTATGAATATTCATGAGTGAATCGTGAATGATTATGAATGAGAATGTTACAGAGACACAAAGATCATACCCCCTCTGTTAATGGTAATGGTGAGAGGTTAGCATGTTTTGATCTAGCCTCTGTAACTTTCTCACTCATTATTATTCATGATTCATTCATGATTTTTCTTAATCATAGCATCATCAGGATTCATTTAGTAGTATTTAGAAACGTGTTATCTACTCACTTAGACAGAGGATTAATCCTATCATCATCTACCATTCAGTTACTATTGGGCAAGACTTAACCCAAAACACAACCAAAATAAAACTTCAAATGCAACCACTGAGTTTGGGACCAAATACTAAACTTTTGAATACTTTAATATACTATAAGTGAATTGGTCAAAATACTTATAACTTCTTCAAATATGGGGACTAGATACATAAAGTGCTTTTATTTTTCTAAATGCTGAAACAGATATGTATAAAAATACACTCAAATAAAAGGTGACATTATATACTGTCCAAGATGGCGTAACAGTGCAGACGTGTTTTTGTTCGTCCCGTCTCGTGTAAATAGTTTGTAATAGTTTGTAATTTGTCTTTCCATACATTTTTATTTGTTCCCGATTTACCCCTCCTGCAAGCCACCTTACCCAACGTGAAACGGATCAAATATCGGATCAAATATCCGTGCTTTTCCATTATTTAACTGAACCGCAGTCAAAAGTTAGCCTGCTAGCTAGCTTGCTAACTAGCCATCACTAACCACTGCTAGCGGTCCTCACCACCGCTCTGCCTGCTCAGCCAGCTTTCAGTTCGGACAATATTGGCCAGTCTGCTCAGCGCGCTACCAACCCAGCGCTTATCGGACTGCGTTCCCTTCCACTCTACCGGATTTCCACTGAAATTACAGGACCACCACACCGGATCATCACAGCTAGCTAGCTGCATTCGATTGACCGACGTTTATAGCTAACCTCCATTGTTTACATGCTACCAATACTAGCGTAAGCTAGGCTCATCTCCCGGACAGCCGACGTGTGCTAGCTACTCTCCCGGGCTCCAGTACCTTGTCAACCTACCTGGACCTTCTACTGTCGACACGGAGCCCCACCGAGCCACCGTGACTGGTCTGCCGACGTAATTGTCCGACGTGGTCTCAACAGGGTTCTCCTCTGCGACGTCGCCGAAGATCCATCTGCTAGCTCCGGCCTGCTAGCACTCTGAACGCTGTCCCTCCTCGCTCACCTAGTGTAGCGCCCTTTGGATCTGCTCCCCAGCTCACCACTTTGCTGCTCATCGGATCCTATGATTGCTCAGCTTCACAGCTGATGCCTGCAGGACTGTTTGGTTATACGGTATTTATTTCTGTTTAACTACCAGGCCTCAGGTCCTGTGTGTAGTACATCACTTTTTCTAACTGACCCTCTTTGTCCATTCATCGCCATTACCCGTCATTGTCTTAGCCCTCTTAATTAACTGTTATTTTTTTTGTATTTTATTTTCTTGCCCCTTTCTTATTTCAATATGCCTTGTCTTTTGCTGTTCAGGCTAGCTATTATTGTTTTATTTCACTGTAGAGGCCCCAGTCCTGCTCAACTGGCCTCTGATAGCTCCTTTGTCCCTCCCCCCACACATGCGGAGACCTCACCTGGCTTAACTGGTGTCTCCAGAGATGCAACCTCTCTCTTCATTACCCAACGCCTAGGTTTACCTCCACTGACCTCACATCCTACTATACCCTTTTTATACATTATGCCCTCAATCTATTCCACCACGCCCAGAAATCTGCTCCTTTTATTCTATGTACCCAACGTACTAGACGTCCAGTTCTTAAAGCCTTTAGCCGAATACTGATTCTACTACTCCTCTGTTCCTTTGGTGATGTAGAGGTAAACCCAGGTCCTGTAACCCCCAGTACTACACCTATTCCCCAGGCGCTCTCATTTGTTGATTTCTGTAACAGTAAAAGCCTTGGTTTCATGCATGTTAACATTAGAAGCCTTCTCCCTAAGTTTGATTTATTCACTGCTTTAGCACACTCCGCCAACCCGGATGTCCAAGCTGTGTCTGAATCCTGGCTTAGGAAGGCCACCAAAAATTCGGAAATTTCCATCCCCAACTACAACATTTCCCGTCAAGATAGAACTGCCAAAGGTGGCGGAGTTGCAATCTACTGCAGAGATAACCTGCAGAGTTCTGTCATACTGTCCAGGTCTGTGCCCAAACAGTTTGAGCTTCTACTCTTAAAAATCCACCTTTCCAGAAATAAGTCTCTCACTGTTGCCGCCTGTTACAGACCCCCCTCAGCCCCCAGCTGTGCCCTGGACACCATATGTGAATTGATTGCCCCCCCATCTATCTTCAGAGTTTGTACTGTTAGGTGACTTAAACTGGGATATGCTTAACACCCCGGCTGTCCTTCAATCTAAGATAGATGCCCTCAATCTCACACAAATTATCAAGGAACCCACCAGGTACAACTCAAAATCAGTAAACATGGGTACCATTATTGATATCATCCTGACTAACTTGCCCTCCAAATACACCTCCTCTGTTTTCAACCAGGATCTCAGCGATCACTGCCTCATCGCCTGCGTTCGCAATGGGTCAGCGGTCAAACGACCACCCCTTATCACTGTCAAACGCTCCCTAAAACACTTTTGCGAGCAGGCCTTTCTATTCGATCTGGCCCAGGTATCCTGGAAGGATATTGACCTCATCCCGTCAGTAGAGGACGCCTGGTTGTTCTTTAAAAGTGCTTTCCTCACCATCCTAAATAAGCATGCCCCTTTCAAAAAACGTAGAACTAAGAATAGATATAGCCCTTGGTTCACCCCAGACTTGACTGCACTAGACCAACACAAAAACATCCTGTGGCGCACTGCATTAGCATCGAATAGCCCCCGCGATATGCAGCTATTCAGGGAAGTCAGGAACAAGTACACACAGTCAGTTAGAAAAGCAAAGGTCAGCTTTTTCAAACAGAAATTTGCTTCCTGTAGTACTAACTCCAAAAAGTTCTGGGACACTGTAAAGTCCATGGAGAATAAGAGCACCTCCTCCCAGTTGCCCACTGCATTGAGGCTCGGAAACACTGTTACCACCGATAAATCCACGATTACCGAAAATTTCAATAAGCATTTTGCTACGGCTGGCCATGCTTTCCACCTGGCTACCCCTACCCCGGCCAACAGCTCTGTACCCCCGGCAGCTACTTGCCCAAGCCCCCCCCCCGCTTCTCCTTCACCCAAATCCAGACGGCTGATGTTCTGAAAGAGCTGCTAAGTCTGGACCCCTACAAATCTGCTGGGCTAGATAATCTGGACCCTCTCTTTCTGAAATTATCAGCCAAAATTGTTGCAACACCTATCACTAGCCTGATCAACCTCTCTTTCGTATCGTCTGAGATCCCTAGAGATTGGAAAGCTGCCGCGGTCATCCCCCTCTTCAAAGGAGGAGACACTCTAGACCCAAACTGTTATAGACCAATATCCATCCTGCCTTTCTAAAGTTTTCGAAAGCCAAGTTAACAAACAGATAACTGACCACTTCGAATCCCACCGTACCTTCTCTGCTATGCAATCTGGTTTCCGAGCTGGTCATGGGTGCACCTCAGCTACGCTCAAGGTACTGGACGATATCATAACCGCCATCGATAAAAGACAGTATTGTGCAGCCGTCTTCATCGACCTGGCCAAGGCTTTCGACTCTGTCAATCACCGCATTCTTATTGGCAGACTCAACAGCCTTGGTTTCTCAAGTGACTGCCTTGCCTGGTTCTCTAACTACTTTGTAGACAGAGTTCAGTGTGTCAAATCGGAGGGCCTATTGTCCGATCCTCTGGCAGTCTCTATGGGGGTGCCACAGGGTTCAATTCTTGGGCCAACCCTTTTCTCTATATACATCAACGATGTCGCTCTCGCTGCTGGTGACTCTCTGATCCATCTCTACGCAGATGACACCATTCTGTATACATCTGGCCCCTCTTTGGACACTGTGTTCACTAACCTTCAAACAAGCTTCAATGCCATACAACACTCCTTCCGTGGCCTCCAACTGCTCTTAAACGCTAGTAAAACTAAGTGCATGCTTTTCTATCGAACACTGCCAGCACCCGCCCACCGGACTATCATCACTACTCTCGACGGGTCCGAATTAGAATATGTGGACACCTACAAATACCTAGGCATCTGGTTAGACTGTAAACTCAACTTCCAGACTCACATCAACCATCTCCAATCCAAAATTAAATCCAGAATTGGCTTCCTATTTCGCAACAAAGCCTCCTTCACTCATGCTGCCAAACATGCCCTTGTAAAACTGACTATCCTACCGATCCTTGATTTCGGCGATGTCATTTACAAACTAGCCTCCAACACTCTACTTAGCAAATTGGATGTAGTCTATCACAGTGCCATCCGTTTTGTCACCAAAGCCCCATACACTACCCATCACTGCGACCTGTATGCTCTTGTTGACTGGCCTTCATTATATATTCGTCGCCAAACCCACTGGCTCCAGGTCATCTATAAGTCTTTATTAGGTAAATCCCCGCCTTATCTCAGCTCGCTGGTCACCATAGCAACACCCACCCGTAGCATGCGCTCCAGCAGGTATATCTCTCTGGTCACCCCCAAAGCCAACACCTCATTTGGCCGCCATTCCTTCCAGTTCGCTGCTGCCAATGACTGGAACGAATTGCAAAAATCATTGAAGCTAGAGGTTCCTATCTCCCTCAATAACTTTAAGCATCAGTTGTCAATGCTGCTTATCGATCACTGCACCTGTATATAGCCCTTCTGTAAATAGCCCACACTACTACTACTCATCCCCATATTTATTTTTGTTATTTTCACAAATCTTGCACTCCAGTATATCTATTTGCACATCATAATTTGCACATCCTTCATTCCTGTGTTAATGATGATAATCTGTAATTTATTTCACCACTATGGTCTATTTATTGTCCTACCTCCTAACCTTACTGCATTTTGCACTACATTTTGCACTCTGTATATAGATTTTTCTATTGTGTTTTTGACTGTTTGTTTACTGTGTAACTCTGTTGTTTTTGTCGCACTGCTTTGCTTTGTCTTGGCCAGGTCGCAGTTGCAAATGAGAACTTGTTCTCAACTGACCTACCTGGTTAAATAAAGGTGAAATAAAAAAAATTTAAAAAATGAATAATTTGATCTCAAAATCTCAATGCTGGAGTTCAGAGCCACATTTAAAATGTTAGTTTCACTGTCAAACTAGATATGGTGTGGACTGTATACTCAATACAATCTAAATCTGATATCTCACTGTCTGTGTTTTGACTGATACTGCTTTTTAAACTGGTCTGGTCAGTCTACTCAAATATTTGTACTATACATTTTTTCTCTGCAATTCAATACGTTGATCATTTGTAATTTCTAATAATGATACATTCATTTATGAATAGATATGGCAGGTTTCAGGACACTGATATATCTGAATATGTTGAAAAATATATACTGCCACTATTTTCACCACCAAAGAATATCAGTGTGGTTGTAATATGATTTGACTCTTTGCAGGCTGTCAGGCTGTCTAGTCACAGAGGAAGGCTGTGCTTCTCTGGTCTCAGCTCTGAAGTCAAACCCCTCACACCTGAGAGAGCTGGACCTGAGCTACAATCACCCAGGAGACTCAGGAGTCAGACTGCTCTCTGCTGGACTGGAGGATCCACACTGCAGACTGGAGAAACTCAAGTATGTAGAGGGTTTATGTCAATGTTCATATCAGACATGTTGGAGTTATCAGGCTAGTTAAGACAAACATTACTACCACCACTGGGTGTGTGTGTCTGTCCAGTGTTTGTGTGTCCTTTTGTTTGTGTGTGTGTGTGAGTCCAGTCTGTGTTTGTGTTTTCTGTGTGTGTACAGTGTGTGTGTATCCAGAGTGTGTTTCCAGTGTCTGTGAGTCCAGTGTGTGTATGTGTGTGTGTATCCAGAGTGTGCCCAGTGTGTGTGTTTGTCCAGTGTGTGTGTGTGTGTGTGTGTGTGTGTGTGTGTGTGTGTATCCAGTGTTTGTGTCCTGCTTTCCCCTAGACATACTGGACACTCACACATACAAATACATACTGGACACACACACACACTGGACACACACACACACACTGGACACACACACACTGGACTCACAGACACTGGAAACACACACACACACACACACACACTGGATACACACACACACACACTGGACACACGCACACACAAACACACACTGGATACACACACTGGACACACGTACTGGATACACAAACACACACACACACACACTGGATACACACACGCACACACAAACATTACACTGGATACACACACACTGGACACACGCACACACAAATACACACTGGATACAAACACACACACACACACACTGGACGCACACACACAAACACACACACACTGGACACACACAAACACGCTGCATACACACACTGGACACACAAACATTACACTGGATACACACACACTGGACACACGCACACACAAATACACTGGACACACACACACACTGGATACACACACACACACTGGACACACGCACACACAAATACACACTGGATACACACACACACACACACACACACACTGGATACACACACACACACACTAGACACACACTAGACACACACACACACACACACTGGATACACACACACACTGGATACAGACACACACACACTGGATACAGACACACACACACTGGATACACACACACACACACACACACACACTGGACACACACACACACACTAGACACACACACACACACTGGATACACACACACACACACACACACACTGGATACAGACAGACACACACACACACACACACACACACACACACACACACACACACACACACACACACACACACACACACACACACACACACACTGGATACACACACACACACTAGACACACACACACTGGATACAGACAGACACACACACACACACACACACACACACTGGACACACGCAAACACAAATACACACTGGACACACTGGATACACACATACAATAGACACAAGCGCACGCACACACAAAAAAAGCAGGACACACACTGGACACACACACACACACACACACTGGACACACGCGCACAGATTCGCACACACATACACTGGATACACACACACACAGACACACACACCCATACACACACACACACACACACACACACACTGGCTACACACACACACACACACACACACACACACTGGATAAACACACACTGGACACACACTCTGGATCCACACACACACACACTGAATACACACACACACACACACCATGAATACACACACACACACACACACGCTTACTTACTTACACAAACACACTTGTTAAGTTACATGCTGACTGTGTGTGTGTGTGTGTGTGTGTGTGTGTGTGTGTGTGTGTGTGTGTGTGTGTGTGTGTGTGTGTGTGTGTTCGCGTGTATCCCTCAATGTCTGTCTGTTCTTCTACTTACCGTTACAGTGTGGAACATGGTGGAGAGAACACAATGAAACCTGGACTTAGAAAATGTGAGTGTTGACTGCTGTGAAGAATAAGTCTTAATTCAAGTTAAGTCAAAGTCAAAGACCACCATCATTACTTACTTGGTTATATTAAATATCAGCTGGAGTTCTACAGAAGCACAAATCAGGGACACCAAAGTTTAGAAAGAGTTGATTTGACAATGTGTGTGTCTGTGTGTGTGGAGTGTTCGTGTTACATTAGAAATGTGTCTGTGTGTGTGTGTGTGTGTGTGTGTGTTCAGGATGTGTGTGCGTGTGTGTGTGTGTTCAGGATGTGTGTGCGTGTGTGTGTGTGTCCAGGGTGTGTGTGTGTGTGTGTGTGTGTGTGTGTGTGTGTGTGTGTTCAGTGTGTGTATGTGTGTGTGTGTTCAGGATGTGTGTGTGTGTGTTCAGGATGTGTGTGTGGGTGTGTGTGTGTGTGTGTGTGTGTGTGTCTAATGTGTGTGTGTGTGTGTGTGTGTGTGTAATTAATGTGAATAAGTGTGTTTTATATCACCATACAGTATAACAGATGATCATTCAACAAGTCTCAAGTTACCTTAACTTCTCCTTTTGATACCTAGAAACATCTACATTAAATGAATTAGTGAAAAGTGAGTTAACATTCTAATGTGAATGATGATGATTTCTAATATTGTGTCTGGTTTCATCCATCAGATGTCTGTGATCTCACACTGGACCCAAACACAGTAAACAGAAACCTCTCTCTGTCTGAGGAGAACAGAAAGGTGACACGTAGGAGAGAGGAGCAGCCGTATCCTGATCACCCAGAGAGATTTGAGGTCTGGGAACAGGTGCTGTGTAGAGAGGGTCTGACTGGGCGCTGTTACTGGGAGGTAGAGTGGAGTGGGGGATGGGCTAGTATAGGAGTGACATATAAAGGAATCAGCAGGAGAGGAGTGGGTGTTGACTGTGTGTTTGGATTGAATGACAAGTCCTGGAGTCTGATCTGCTATGACAACAGTTACAGAGCCTATCACAATAATAACTTCACTACCATAGACGTCCCCTCCTTCAGCTCCCACAATAATAACTCCACTACCATAGACGTCCCCTCCTCCAGCTCCCACAATAATAACTCCACTACCATAGACGTCCCCTCCTCCAGCTCCCACAATAATAACTCCACTACCATAGACGTCCCCTCCTCCAGCTCCCACAATAATAACTCCACTACCATAGACGTCCCCTCCTCCAGCTCCAACAGAGTAGGAGTGTATCTGGACTGGCCAGCCGGCACTCTGTCCTTCTACAGAGTCTCCTCTGACACACTGACCCACCTGAACACATTCTACACCACATTCACTGAGCCCCTCTATCCAGGGTTTAGGGTTCATTATGAAGATTACTCAGTGACCCTAAAATAATAACCATGGTAACCATACACACACACACACATTCACACACACACAAACACACACTAGACAAACACATACACACTAGACAAACACATACACACTAGACAAACACATACACACTAGACACACACATACACACTAGACACACACATAAACACTAGACACACACACACACACACACTAGACACACTGCGCACACACACACACACACACACACACACTATCCACACACACACTATCCACACACACACTATCCACACACACACACTATCCACACACACACTATCCACACACACACTAGACACACACACACTAGACACACTACACACACACACACACACACACTATCCACACACACACTAGACAAACACACACACTAGACACACACACTAGACACACACACACACACACACACACACACACACACACACTAGACAAACACACACACTAGACACACACACTAGACACACACACACACTAGACACACACACACACTAGACACACACACACACTATCCACACACACACTAGACACACACACACTAGACACACTACACACACACACACTAGACACACACACACACACACACACACACACTAGACACACACTATCCACACACACACTAGACGCACACAAACACACACTAGACGCACACAAACACACACTAGACAAACACATACACACTAGACACACACACACACACTAGACACACACACACTAGACACACACACACACACTATCCACACACACAGTAGACACAAACTACACACACACACACACACACTATATACACACACACTAGACATACACACACACTAGACACACACACACACACACACACATTAGACACACACACACACACACAAACTTACTGGAAATACACACACACTGGACACACAAACACACACTAGACAAACACACACACACACACACTAGAGAAACACACACACACTAGACACACACACTAGACACACACACACACTAGACATACTACGCACACACACACACACTAGACACACTACACACACACACACACTAGACACACACACACACTAGACACACACACACACACACACTATACACACACACACTAGACATACACACACACTAGACACACACACACACATTAGACACATACACACTGGACACACACACACACACACACACACACACACACACTGGACACACACACACACACACACACACACTCACTGGACACACACACACACACACACTCACTGGACACACACACACACACACACACTCACTGGACACACACACACAGGACACACACACACACACACACACACTAGACACACACACACACAAACACACTGGACACACACACACACACACACACACACAGGACACACACACACACACACACACTGGACACACACACACACTGGACACACACACACACACACACACACAAACACACACACACTGGACACACACGAACACACACACACTGGACACACACACAAACACACACACTGGACACAAACCTTTTCTCATTGCTTTTAGTATATCGAATGTGCAATAAGTGCAGTTGTCTGTAATTAAACCCTGCGCACTATGGACTGTATTTTAAGGGAATTACTATTATTACCCCAAATGATATCATACACACATTTAGCTATTAAAGTATCTCTTCCTGTCATTTACCTGTACAGTTTGTGTAAACATGCAAGTATTCACTTATCTGTAAATATAACTGTATACCTAACTGTACAGCTAATTTAACCATGCAAAATGTTCACTTACCTGTTCATTTAGCCAGTCTGTCTATTAAGTAAACTATTATTACCCTCGCTCATATCATACGCATTTTTAGCTACTGAAGTATTTCTCTGCCATCAACCTGTATAGTATACTTAACCATCCAACATCCACCAATGTATAGTGTACATATTCAGCCAACCACCCATACTATGCAATGTCTTTTTATAGCTTTTTTTTGCATTCCAGATATCTTGTATTTCTATACTTTTTCATACTGCCGCTCTATGTATCATGTACCGTGTATCTGTCTTTTGTGTACTTTCGTTGTGGCATTTTGCACCTGCCCTGTGTTTTGTTGTAGCTGCTTGACAATGAAATTTCCCCCCCGGGGATCAATAAAGTACCTATCTATCTATCTATCTATCTATCTATCTATCTATCTATCTATCTATCTATCTATCTATCTATCTATCTATCTATCTATCTATCTATCTATCTATCT